>LPNX010156254.1:3619-143714 GCA_001517045.1 Pseudotsuga menziesii
TATTTTTTTATTAATATTATAACATATTAACAAATTTCAAATAAATTTTTATTATTTGTCTCGGGCCTTCAGTTGATTAATTGTCTCTATGGTTCAAATAATTTTTATTTAGTTGGTGTTTTATGGATTTTTTCCAATCCTCCGTGAATTCACAGAGGATTGGAAAAAATCGGGCAGCATTTCGGCTTGCCCGAGACACATTTCAAAATTAAACCGGTAGCATAAACACTACCAGTTGAGATAAAAAATAAGGCAGCTTTTCAGCTTACTCGGGACACATTTCAAAATTAAACTGGTAGCATAAACCCTACCTGCTACCGGTTTAGGGTTTCAAAATTTCAAAATTAAACCGGTAGCATAAACTCTACCGGTTGGTATAATTTATATATATTTATAACAAATTAACAAAAATAGGGAATTTAACTACAAATTTTCAAAAATCCGGCAGCATTTCTGCTTGCCGGTACACATTTTAAACATCAAAATTATAAAAACATACATTTATTTGAAATCCCATTTAAATTGAAAAACAATTATTTAAATTGTTACCTCTTGGATCCGACATTGTGATGAGGTTGGGTTGCTTTGGGGTGCTTGGGTTGCTAATCCTTCCATCGCCGTTCCGTCGCTGTCTCTTGGTCGAGCATCTGTAGGTAAAAATTTGAAAAAATAGGGCCGCGCCCCCCCGGCCTCCTTTTATAATTTATTGGACGGAGGTACCTCGGTCGAGGTATTTATAAACCCTCGGTCGAGGTATTTTAAAACCCTCGGTCGAGGTATGAAACCTCGACCGAGGGTTTATAAATACCTCGACCGAGGGCTGAAAAAAACCTCGGTTGAGGGCTTGATAAAACCTCGGTCGAGGGCTGTAAACCTCGGTCGAGGGCTTGATAAAACCTCGGTCGGGGTCATTTTTTTCGTTTTTGCCGAAATCCGCTTGCCAAAAAGTGTTACCCAGGTCCATGGATTCACCCAAAAATGTCAAATGAACCAGAAGGAAATTCAATATACCACTTTGTTGCAACATCAGTCAAATTTCTTTGGAACAGCCTCAACCAAATGGAGTCATCATTCAGTGAGTTGGAAGAGCACCATAAATGGAAAGTGGTGATATGGGTGCCTAGATATTCACTAGTTTTTCCTTCAAACTTGGGAATGTCGGAGGGTAACTTGGTTGGAAGAAGTGGCCATGTGGAACTATGTTTCACCAAGTCATTCATCAACTTAGTCAAATATGGGAAGTTTAAAGTTTCTAGGAACAGAAGTTTAGGCCTAAACGGAGCCTGAAAAGCATGGCTTTGGTAGATAGAAGGACATTTCCTCTCGTTCAAAAAAGTAAAGGTGGGGTTTCCCCCATCTACCAATTCTAAATTAGTTGGACTACTTCAAAATGGATTCCGCTGATAATCTAGTGGATTATTTGTGTGCAATGCAGTATAAGTAGTTTGAACCCCTCCGGACAAAACTAGAATCTGAAAGACCTCAGTAGGTATCCCTCCACTAAAAAGAAAAAAGAGAGAGTTCATAAACGGGGTCGAAATAGGAGTTTGGAAACCTTCACCATAAGTATTTTTATTTTCAAACTACATCCCCACATATGCAGGTGTAGGGCGTACATAAGGAGTATATGGGGGAGTCTCTGGACAAGTGAAGAGGATCCAACAAGACCACTCTGAGTAGTATGCATGAAAGAGGGTGAAGAAAAAGGTGCACTAGGAATCCAAGTGACAACACTACTACAAGGACCTACTACATTCGAGGAAGTTGATGGTTGAACCACTCGACTACTTGGTGATAAAGGTGCAGTAGATGCACATGGTATAGGAGTACCAACTAGGAGAGGTAGCACTGCTCCAGCCAACATGGCTGAAGTGGGGGTAGACATGCCCTCTGCAGAGATTTCCATAATGTTGCTCATGGGAACACCAATCACAGGTTAAGTGAATAGAATAACTTGGATGATCACAAGATCAATTAAGTAATTAAGAGGGGGGTTAAATTTCCTTGCAAACTCCTTAGCCTGTAAGTCTTCAATCTCTACTACATTTGTATAAATCTGATTGGTCCTAAGTTCTGGTTCACATAGAACTTTTCTTACTCCTACTGGTTTGAAAGAAGTTTCAGTATCTAATCTCCTCCTTTGAGGGGGCTATGGAGGCTCCACTATAAAAGTTGGAGGAAGGTCTTACAACTTTCTTGACCTTCTGAGAGGTTGGTCATCCATGGATAAAAATTGACTCTTCACACACCTAAAGGATGACTAAATACAAACAAACCACACAAGACTCACTAAAAAATATCCTAAATCCAAACAAACAAATGGGTATATGATATTCCTTCCAAAAGAAATTTGATAGATGGTTATTGGGCGTCCCTGTAGATGTTCTTAGGAATAAGCAGAGGAATCACCCAACCACCCTCCCACACCTTATACCAGGGTTACCTTCCAATCCTGTCAAAGGTAGACCAGAAATAGCGTGTCGGTATACCTATGTATGAACCCTAGATGTCAAAGAGACTAAAGGGTACCGTAACTATATTGAAAATATGGGGGGATAGTTGCAATCTTGATTCGTATGCCTGGGCATGGTAGAAAATACCAAAACCCTGTCAACACAGGCACCGCATAGGGCCCAAGAGTTGGTATTGACAGAAGTCCCCAGATGTGTAAAAATATTGGTCTACGCTTGAACAAGGAATCAGAGGTTTATCTCCTTAGTCCAGGTCCTCATGTGGCCTCCTTCGTAAGTCCCGTGTGAGAGGAGATTTCGAGATACAGTCAATATAGAGGAGGATTTAACTAGTGATTGGCCAACTACATCTGAAATCAAATACTTGTGGAGAGTTAAAAATTCCTAATCCACAAGTCTAGCCTAAGCTAGTTGGAGTAAGAGCCTAAAAAGAAAACTTACTAATAATTTTTAATTATGTCATTCTTTTTAATATGTTGTTTTTAGTGAGAGATAAATGGCGTGAAACTTATGTGTTGTTATAGACTCGATAAAAGAAAGCAAAAATGATGTATAAAAGTAAATTTTCGAAGAAACTTGCAACTACTAAGAAAACGTTTTCTTTCATTTTGTAAATGGAAGTTAATGAACTTAAAACTAAGTATGAGAAACTACAAGAATTTTTAAGAATTTTGAAATTTTTCTTTGAAAATTAGCAAAAATCAATACTGAAGGAAACCTAATGCAAAAGTATAAAATATTTTTGTGTGTTCTTTTCAGACAACTTAAAAAACTACTATGCAAGTGAATGCAATACTTGAGCAATTTTGACTAATCCAAGCATATAGTAGTGAAATGAAGAAAAAGGATCCCCAAGTGAGCTACTTCAACCAAGAGGAAGAATACTGGAACAAATCCTGACTTGGAGAAACTAACAAACTTAAAAATTTCACTAGATCCACAAATCAAAGAGTGACACATTGAGACTACAAGAAACAATACAGAGTATAAAGCATTCAAGGACTTGATCACTGACCTAGAACATAATAAATCAACCTCACAAACCAAGAAGGAGGACCACCAACACTCACCAATGCAAAAAAATCAAACAAAAAAATCTCAAGGACTTGAATAAATCAAGTAAATAGTATGACATATAGACCTCAGACTCATATATTAATGTCATAAACAGAAACCTTTCAAGCAATCAAAAGCCAACATATAGGAACAAGCAAACCCTACTGAACCAAAATATTGCTACCTGAAACATGTGTCTACCTATGCAGAAAACCCATGTGCGACACGTGACTGTCCAGAAGGAAACCTGGATGTACATAGTGAAACATGTGACTGTCTAGCACGACAACCCGCGTGTGTTGCTACAATTTTTTCAAAGAAAAATACTAGCAACAAATCTCTAAACATCAAAAACTATAAATCAATGGCCAAAAAGAATGAACACACCCAGAATAGAAAAGTAGCAAAGGCTGGTAATGGAACCTAAGGAACAGACCCACATCATGCTAGATTCCCCAATGGAGTCATCAGTTCTGTTGTTCAGGACAGTGCACCCTTGTAACCTAGGGTCTCTGGGGTTACCAACTTACTAAGACACTTGTAGAGAATCAACTTATCTAGAAAGTAAAATAGGAATAGGAAGTAAACTTTGCTTACCCGGTTTATGACAGTTAATCCAAGATTGGTCCTATCCTCTTTCAATCTTTTTCAAAACTTCTAGGGCTTATCCAATTGTGCTACAAAAGACAAATTATTCCAACAATATCTCAAATATATATTAATGGTTGGTGAAATTCATAACATAATTGAAATCATTCATAGTCCATCATACATGAGAAAGCAACAATACAAAGATTGGAAGAAGAACTTTCTTTATTCATAAATAGAGAATGGTGAGATTGCAATCCAGCTTCTGAAACAAGGACTCCTATGAAAACCAAGGACATTGAGTTCTATTTCTCTAAGAGGCCTAAAGGCATACCACCAGCATAACTTTTCTCTTCTAAGAATGATTTATTAGCCCCATCCCATGCCCTCTATTTATACATGGGTAAATAGAGAGGTTTCGAATGTCAGGATGGTTGAGACAGTTGAGATAGTTATTGATTAAGGTTCAACGTGATTTATATTTCCTAACATTGAATTAAGGTACGCATGAGTATATATATAGGAAATGCATGTATAACATGCTCCTCGATTTAAGGCAAGTCGCGTGTTCAAGGTACATGCGGGTTGCAATGCAAATAGTCGCGTATGACACATGGGTTGCAATGCAAACAGTTGCATGTGCATCCTGAATCTCCAAATGAAAATGTATTAAGCTGGTGAAGAGTTTATGTATCAATGGTCATGCACATCTATAGTGTTTTGGCTTACTTCAATGTTATTATCCTTTTGTGTCATGACATATTGGATGTCAATACTCGGACAGAGAGGTGCCATTTTGGTTGACAACACCATTCAACATCAAAATAGGTTTGTGTAAGTCTTTTAAGACTATAAATTTAACAACATTATACTTTCAATATGTTTAAACAACATATTATCATAGTTTGATACTTCTAGTATATATACATTTACAAACTATTTCAGACAAATCCTATGGTTCAATTTCCTTATCACAATATATTTTTTGCAAAATAGATAATTCTCATTACCATATTCAAGTTCTTCATTAAAAGTTTCCAAAATTTTTAACAAAACACACTCTCGACATATCAAATTATCTAAACTATGGTTTACCATAAATTCAAGTAATTAATTGATGATAACTGTTGATGTATTTGTAACTTTGGAATGTATTCATCTATGTATCTTATGTATTATAACCCGATGTTTATTCCAGGATGTATCTATTATGTATTTGAGTCATGTTTTCATGCCCCGATGTTCCGATCGAGAGGATCAATAATGTAAACAAGTCATGTCAATTCATATTGGGTAACCCTCCGATTGTGTAAAGGTTAAAGTCCTCGCAGTTCCGGGGCACTAGGGTTATTAGAATCTCCTAGTAGAGGTTGGACTTAGTAGGGTTTTAGTCATGTCGGGATTAGTATAAATAGAGAGTTGGGATCTCTATTTAGTACACATCACTCACACACTCAAGTGTAGCGCATAGTTGAGGAAGGAGAAGACACTGGGGCTAGACAAGAAGAAGATTACTGCTGTTGGGAGTGCATCTTATTGTTTTGGGGTTTTACATCTTGTGTTGATTCTATCTCTAAGGAAGT
Source organism: Pseudotsuga menziesii (assembly GCA_001517045.1). Classification (NCBI taxonomy): domain Eukaryota; kingdom Viridiplantae; phylum Streptophyta; class Pinopsida; order Pinales; family Pinaceae; genus Pseudotsuga; species Pseudotsuga menziesii. The sequence continues at coordinate 9,318 of LPNX010156254.1, forward strand.
TGTGGGGTTTTCTGCATTTATGGTTTCCCTGATCAAAAACACTGTGCTCATTGTCTCTTGTGTTTGATTGATGTACTTGTTATTCTCTCAGTAAATATCCTAACATAATGGTAGGTTAATGTTGAAAAACTAACATGGCGTTAGAGCTAACTTGAGAAGAAGACACTATGCAGCTATGGGAACTAGGGATTCCTAGATTTTGGATATTCCTCCATAGATTTTCAGAAAAAGTAAGGTGGAACAACTCTCGTCCTTAGGGCGCATCTTTCTGTCGAAGCAGAATCTAATTCTGAGGTTTTTCAGGTTTGGACCTGTCACTGCTGTCGAAAATTAGGGATTTTTAGAGAAGAGGAATTTTTCAGTGAGCCCAATCCTGGATTGATCTCCTCCCCAAAATCGAAGTTAGGGACAAATTTCAAGGAATTTGGGTGGATAGAACTCTGGAAAAGCATAACCCTAATTTGCTCCTGAACCAGCTCTGTAGGAATTTAGCTCAAGTTTCAGATCCGACATCTTGAACATGGTAAGATCTAAAATATTTTGTATTTCCATTTGAGTTTCTCAGTTAAGATGTCTCATCATACCAAGCTTGATGAAAATATTGAGGGAGATGGTAACTTCCGAGCCTATAAGTATAGGATCTCCTTGGTCTTGGAAGAAAATGAATTAGACTCCTACATCCATGAGGAGGTTCTAGTTCCAGAGGGAGATGAGGAAAAGGCCTTACATAAGAAGAAGATGGTTGTGGCAAAGAGGATCATTGTTGATTCTATCAAGGATCACCTTATCCCACAGGTTTCCTCTCTCAAGACACCTAAAGCTATGTTAGATGCCCTAACCAAATTGTTTGAAGGGAAGAACATCAATAGGAAGATGACTCAGAGAAACCAATTGAAGAATGTGAAAATTCAAAATACAGAAACAATCCAGTATTACTTCACAAGAGTTTCTCAGATCAAAGAGCAACTAGAATCAGTTGATGAAGAAGTGGAAAATGCAGAGATTGTAATGACTACACTGAATGGCCTTCCTAGGTCATGGGATTCTTTCATCCAAGGAATATATGCTAGGAAGAAGTTAGCCAAGTTCAGCAAACTATGGGAAGAGTGCTCTCAAGAAGAAGCTCAGATAACAGCTTGAGAAGAGAAGATGGGAAGTGAATACCAAGCTCTTATGGTACACTCCAAGTATCACTCCAAGTCAAGCAAGAGAAAATCTTATGGTTCCATAGGTAAGCACTTTCACAAAGATAATACTAGAAGAGATGTATCTAGGATCATATGCTATACTTGAGATGAAGCAGGACACTATGCAAGGAATTGTCCTAACAAATAGAAGATAGTAAAGAAGAGCAACAAAAGAAGACATCATGCTCATGCTGTAGAGGATGATGAACCATCCAGAAAAAGATCCAGATATAAAAGTGAAGATTCTTCAAGTGAGGATGAATATGTTCTAATATCAGCTCTCACAGGTAACATTACTCATGGTAGTGATGATTGGATTATAGACAGTGGGGCTTCCAAACATATGACTGGATTCAAGGAATATTTTGTGAGACTATCATAGCATGAATCACCTCACAAGGACTCAAGAATAACCTTCTCTCCATATCAGCATTAGAAGCAAAATGAATGTGGGTCACATTCATAGATGGTCATGTCATCATGTGGCCAAAAGGAAAGACTATCGATGATGCAGTAGTAATTGGAGAACAAGAAGGAGGATTATACAAATTGAAGGACAATCCAGAACAAGCCTTGGTCCATGACACAGTAGAGCTAAGTGAGCTTTGGTAGAGAAGGCTTCCACATGTGCATTACAGAGCACTCCCTATTGCAAGAAAAGCTGTCGAAGGTCTTCTAGAAATTCAAGCAAAACATGATGGGGTCTGCAAAGGATGTGTGAAAGGAAAGAATACAAAGAAGAAATTTCCAAGCAGTGAAAGCAAAGAAAAGGGAATCTTGGAAATCATCCACTCTGATGTATGTGGTCCTATGTCATCAAAATCTCTAAGAGGGTATGCATATTATGTTTCTTTTATTGATGACTTTTCTAGGAAGACATGGGTTTACTTCATGAAGAACAAAGATGAAGTATTTAGTAAGTTCAAATAATTCAAATCCTTGATCGGAACCATACTAAAAAGAAGATCAATACCATTCGACCAGATAATGGCGGAGAATTCACTTCAAATGAATTCAAAGAGCTATGCGAAGAATCAGGGATTAAGATGGAACTATCATGGAAGCTACAAAAGCAACAGAATGGGGTTGCAGAATGAAAGAACAGAACTATCATGGAAGCTACAAAAGCAATGCTTCATGATCAAGACCTTCCTATGCATCTTTGGGCAGAAGCTACCAGAACATCCCTGTATGTACAGAACCGTACTCCACATAGAGTACTCAAGAACAAGACTCCTAAAGAATTCTTCCCCAGCAAGAAACCAGAAGTCAGCCATCTCAGAATATTTAGCTGTACTATGTACATCCACATTCCAAAAGAGAAGAGGACTAAATTAGATCCTTCAGGAAAGAAGGGTATATTTGTGGGATACTCTGAAAGCTCTAAGGATTACATCATATATTTCCCAGGATATAAGAAGATTGACATCATCAGGGATGTGACATTTGATGAAGACACAGCTTACAACAAATCCAGAAAGAGACCTACTGAAGAACCTGAAGAAGCAGAAGCACCCAGAATTGATGTTACAACCATGAATGAAGAAACTTGAGAAGAAGATCGAGAATTTGAAGAACCACAAAGACCTGTAGATCCACCTTTGGATAAGAATCCTCATAAGAGAAAACATGGTTGGGTACGAGAACTTATCCAAGGTGCAAAAAGATATGGGGATCCAGAAGAGAATCACAAAAAGAGGACCAGATCTTGTTCCGGGAATGTAGCTTTACTATGTGATTTCATTGATAAAGAACCTTCCAGTTATGAAGAAGTGGTGGAACGGAAATAATGGAAGGATGCTATGATCGAAGAGTACCAAATGATCATGAAGAATGATGTTCGGGATGTTGTCCCAAGACCAGATAGGAAGTCAGTTGTAACTTCCAAATGGATCTACAAGATCAAACATGTTGCAGATGGTAGCATTGAAAAGTATAAGGCAATATTTGTAGCTCGAGGTTTCTCTCAGAAAGAGGGAATATACTATGAAGAGGCCTTTGCACCTGTAGCTAGATACACTTCCATCAAATCAGTACTTTCTCTGGCTACAGTGATGAAATGGAAGATACACCAAATGGATGTCAAGACTACTTTCTTGAATGGTGTAGTGGAAGAGGAGGTAGAACAACCACTCGGTTTTGAGACACATGACAGGGAGTCTCATGTATTCAGATTGAAGAAATCCCTTTACGGTTTGAAATAGGCACCCAGGACATGGTATGGCATAATTGATAGCTTTCTATCCAGTTCGGGCTTTACCAAGAGTAAAGCAGATTCCAACCTTTACTACAAGGTTGAAGATGGCAACCCAGTGATGCTTCTACTATATGTAGATGATCTGTTTGTAATAGGCATGGATGGGTTGATTAGTGATACAAAGAGAAATCTTGCTGCCGAGTTTGAGATGAAGGACTTGGGTATGATGCATTACTTTCTAGGTATGGAGGTGTGGCAGAGTTTGGATGGAATCTTCCTTGGACAAGGGAAGTATGCAGTAGAGATCCTGAAGAGGTTTGGGATGATGGACTGCAATATTATGGCCACGCCTATGGCATCGAACCTGGAGCTATTGAATGGTGCTTCTTTAGAGACAGTTGATGCTATGATGTATCATGAGATGATTGGGTCATTGATGTACATGATGAACATGAGACCGAACATTTTTATTGTTGTGAACACCTTGATCCAGTTCTTGACAGATCCAAGAAATGTTCACTTGATTGTTGCAAAGCATATTCTGAGGTACTTGAGGGGTACAGTTGATTATGGGCTCAAGTATGATGTGAATCAAAAGATTAACCTGGAGGGTTATGTTGATTCAGATTGGGCAAGCAGTGCCATCTATAGGAAGAGCACTTCAAGGTGTTGCTTCAGTATGGGATCAGGTGTGATCTCTTGGTTTAGCAGGAATCAATCCTGTGTGGCACTGAGTACAGCTGAAGTAGAGTATGTCGCAACTTGTTTATCTAGTTGTGAGGTAGTATGGCTGAGGAAGATACTGTCTGATTTATTTGATCTCTAGATGGATGCTACTTATATACATTGTGACAACTAGAGTTGTGTAAAGTTGTCAGAAAATCCAGTGTTCCATGACAAGTCGAATCATATCGAGATCAAGTATCACTATATCAGGGATATGGTACAGAGAGGAGTAGTGAAGCTCCAGTATGTTGCGATGAAGGAACATATAGTTGATGTGTTGACAATTCCATTAGCCAGAGTGAAGTTCGAGTACTTCAGGGAGAAGCTTGGTGTTCTACAGATCGAGGTTTCCTCCAAGGGAAAGTGTTGAGTCCCAAAGCCATTCTGACAAGCAGGTCAAATGTAAGGGTAGAGCCATTCTGTTCATGGCTAAAGGATTTTGTTCCTCCCATGTCAGATGTGAGTGTTGGCAATTCTGTCGAGTAGGATAGATGTAAGGGCTACCACCATTCTGAAGAGCAGGTCAGATGTAAGGGTAGACCCATTCTGTTCATGGCTAAAGGATTTGGTTCCTCCCATGTTAGATGTGAGTGCTAGCCATTATGTCGAGTAGGACATATGTAAGGGATACTGCCATTCTAATGAGTAGGTCAGATGTGAGTGTTGGCCATTCTATTGAGTAGGACAGATGTAAGGGCTGCCACCATTCTAACGAGTAGTTCAGATGTGAGTGTTGACCATTTTGATGTAGGATGAGCTCCTACATAGATGTAAGGACTACCGCCTTTCTAACGAGTAGGCCATATGTGAGTGCTGGCCATTGTGATGTGACTATAGGATTAGGTCCTATATGATCAGATATAAGAGCTACCACCTTTCTGATGAGCAGGTTAGATGTGAGTGCTGGCCTTTCTGACGAGTAGGTCAGATGCAAGGGCTACCGCCTTTTTGACGAGCAGGTCAAATGTGAGTGCTGGCCATTCTGATGAGTAGGTCAGATGTAAGGGCTACCAAATACCTATGAGGAGGTAGGAATACACCCAGTATGAAATAAGGTTGGCTCTGTAGAACATCCTATGACAAGATAGCACACACATGATGATGACGAGGTGAGATCTAGATATAGCTATGATCCATATCCAGTTATGATGACTCCAAGAGATCCAGATCGAGTGATGATCCAGATCCAGCAGTGATGATCCAGATCGAGAGATAATCTAGATATAGATCCCAATCAAGTGATTATCCAGATCTAGTCCATTGATGATGATCCAGATCGAGTGATGATCCAGATCCATTGATGATGATCCAGATTGAGTGATGATCTAGATCCAGTGATGTTGATCCAGATCGAGAGATGATCTAGATTCGAAGAATGAATATGACTTGAAGACGAAGATGACTTAAATACTTAGAAGACTCAAGATGCAGATGACGAGATGATCCAATTGATACAGAGAAGAAGACCAGTGCTGAAAATTGTGTCAAAAGAATGCCTTCCTAGTTAAGAGGGAGTGTTGATGTATTTGTAAATTTAGAATGTATTCATCTATGTATCTTATGTATTGTAACCCGATGTTTATTCTGAGATGTATCTATTATGTATTTGAGTCATGTTTTCATGTCTCAATGTTTTGATCGGGAGGATCAATAATGTAAACAATTCATGTCAAGTCATAGTGGGTAACCCTCCGATTGTGTAAGGGTTAAAGTCCCCACAGTTCTGGGGCATTAGGGTTATTAGACTCTCCTATTAGAGGTCGGCCCTAGTAGGGTTTTAGTCATGTCAGGATTAGTATAAATAAAGATCTGGGATCTCTATTTAGTACACATCACTCACACACACAAGTGTAGCGCATAGTTGAGGAAGGAGAAGACACTAGGGCTAGACAAGAAACTGTTGTCGAGAGTGTATCTTACTATTTTGGGGTTTTACATCTTCTGCTGATTCTATCTCTAAGGAAGTTGCGGGGTTTTCTCCATTTATGGTTTCCTCAATCAAAAACACTGTGTTCAATGTCTCTTGTGTTTGATTGCTGTACTTGTTATTCTCTCGGTAAAGATCCTAACATAATGCTAGCTTAATGTTGAAAAACTAACAATAACATCGTGCTAATATTTCATAATATTTAATGAATCACATTGATTCTAGATGTTACATTTTTCCATCACGATATTTATCTTCCAATGAGTCTTCCGATCCCCATTTGATGATGTCTCTTGCAACCATGAGTACCTGCACTTTGTACTCACAATTTCTTGCCAAATATTATTTGCATCATAAACTCATAAAGACAATTATAAAATATAATAGCAAGTTACTAATTTAAATTCCATAAAGTCTTGATACATTAAGATATTCTTTTTCTCATTGCATTACTTTCTTGATATCTTAATCATAACTACACTTCACGAACCAAGTTTAGCGATGTGCATCTTAAGAAAAATTCATTCCTTAATTATGAACATTAATTTACATTAAAATTTTAGTATTGTGACTACTTTACTTCATCATTCCTTCTCTTCATCATCCTTGACTTGGTATATTAGCACCATGCAATTAACCTCTCTAGTACTTTCTAATGTAATTGTAAGCAAGACATAGAATTAGCTATACCAAAATTTTTATGCGTAGATGCATTTAAACATTCAAGAAGTATAGAGTGCACAATCTAACCTAATGATTTATCTTTATGCTTTAATCCTTGTATACTTAATCATACTCTGCTAGTATACTCTTGCAATGTATATTGTTGACAAGCTATACATAAATTAACATAAACATATATTTTGCATAGGTTTGATAATCAAGCTATTTCATGTACTTGGATGATCAAAATTTTCCAACAATATCTTTTTCATAACACCCATGCAAATAGGTAGTAACTTCTCACAAAATCCACACATATCTCTATATATGCGAGTCCATTAGGTTCGAGTGTTGTGAACGTGCTCTCATACCATTTTGTAACAAACACAATTTTCACCTCACCACTTTCATGGAAATGGGATATAAAATGTTTATTAAACATCTTTATAATTTTCAAGAATGTTGATGCCAAAGATTATTTTTCATATCAAAGAGGAACCACTCTATGTTCACATACAAAGAAGGATATGTACTTTAATATACTAATATACATGAACTGAATTCAAACAATTCTTTTTGTATATAATCATAATCATTTTTGTATGTTCACGAAGTATAATTCTAATTTTAAATATAACCTAAAAACCTTTGTCCTTACTTCCTCATCTCTACATGAGAAACTATAATAAAATTCTACATTAATTCAACATCATATTAATGTTCTCTTTGTAGGATAGCAATATTTTCCCTTAAAAACAAAACAAATAATTTAGCATAGGGGTGTAAGATAGAATTTCCTAGATAAGTTTCCACTCATAATAACTTAAATGTATATTTATTGTCAAAGAATATTTCATGGACTTATTGAACATTTTCTAGTACTTAAAGTACATTATTTATTGTCCATCATTCACAATACTATTTCTTTAATATCTCACATATCGTCACCATTCATATACTAATACATAATGTACATTATTTACTGTTCATCACTCACAATACTATTTCTTATTATCTCACATATCATCACCATTCATATTTCTTTAGTATCTCACATATCATCACCATTCATATACTTCCTGTGTGTAAGTTAAGTCTTAGTATTTGAAAATGACATTCTTTTACCAATACAACTCTATACTTGGTTCATCCCATCCATGGGGATAATTCTACAAAATATTGTTAATATTTTTATTATCTTATCAAATAAAAGAAGTTACAATTTCAGGCTACACTTGTCTCCTTCAAAGAGAACACTTTACAAACTATCTTTAATATAAGGCATTTAATTACCTTCTAAAATAATTCCTAATATCTTCACTATAACTATCCACTATCCTAGTGAAGATCATAAAAGACTACAACTTTAAAAGTACCAAAGCTTCTAACATATTAGAGTTATTGGCTCTTGATTAAGAGAAAAAAAAATAAAGTTTCTAAAGTAAACAATCACAAAAAGAGACATGAACTTTCCATTCTACACATAATTTTTGGTTATCCTCAAAGCTTATTTAAAAGTGATCAAGGAGATATTTAAATCTTCCATATTCAAGTTCATTCCTATCCTTGCAAAGATAGTTTAAAATCATTCATTTGTATCATTAAAATCGAATTTCAAGATTTAACTAAGAGATCCGTATCCATAAGATTTCATTAAAGAAAAACATTAAACTTTATTATTTAATTATGAAATTAAGCTCACATAAGTTTATCATTGCAAGATTGAAATAAGTCTTATTAATTAATCTCTTTTTACAAGATTGAAATAAGCCTTATTAATTAATCTCTCTTTTTTTTTTCTTGAAATCTCCTGTCCTTGAAGTCTCCTTTCCTTTTGAAAGACAATCTCTAAACAAACAAATAAAGGCTACATTACATTTGAATAAATGGATGTGTATTCTTTTAAATAACATCATATGGGATCACATTTTTCTTTTAATTATCAAAAAGATGCAGACGATTGAAATCATTTTGTGGAACATACACGAGTAGATTAGTCATTCTTTTCAATAGTCATGCAGAGGTGTAAAGTCTAATCCTTGAATCGACTTTAAAAAGGGTTATGAAAAATCTTTATATGACTCGAGATGAGTGATGTTCTTTGCAAATGCATCGAAAAATGCAACTTATAGGTATGGTATAAGTGGAAAGTCTTCTTTATTAAGTAGATGTATTTTGAACCCCAAGGGTTAGTTCAATTGGTAAGACGTGCGCACACTCTCTCAGTTCGGGGGAGGTCATGGGTTCGAGCCTTGAGTTCTTTGGGGTTAGGCCTTCTACTAGGATGGCCGGCGGTTTACCACCTCTACCATCCACAAATGTGGGGAAGTATTGCTGGGTTTCCCATGGATCTTTCCATCTGAAAAAAAAAAATTAGATGTATCTTGAATCCAACCAAACCCAACTGAAAGCGCATTAACCGTATCAATAATATATGAGGCACATGACCAGAGTCTACTCTCTTGCTTCAAATACAACACTTATCAATCACGGTTTTAAGATTTGTGGAAACATTTAGGATGGTTTCTCTCTATTGAGAATGCCTTCACATCATCAATACCGAGACCCAATTAACTAGACAGAAAATAGAGAGTATTATAGTTTAAATTACGGAATATCAACTACAAATAAGCGTTATAACTATGGTGTCCAATCTACAGTCAGGATTTTTCTTCTTTTTAACAAGAGTGGTTGCAAAGCAACAAGTCCCTGCCTTATGGATCTGTTGCTTTGCAATGAGAGCTGAGCATGTTAATGTTTTGAAAGAAAACTTGGCTAGAAAAATATTCAATACACGTGAGGCTACAACAAACTGATCCGCCACTGATTTAAGATAAAAACTTAATATATAACACTTTTTTCCCTGAATTATTTGCACATTGGGTTTACTTTCAGTTGCTCTCATGGCGTCAAACCGCAATACACCAGTCGAAACTCACGTGTGATAATTGCAAAAAGACATAATGTCGTCTAACTGTTTTAAAAATAACATTTATAATAGTGTTGCTTAAAGATACATGAATTAAAATAGTCGTTTCCTGCTGTCACAACTGTCATGCCATTTGGACAACTAGAGACATGCAACAAACATGACATTTGTACCATTTTCAGGGGAAAGAAGGACATTTGTTTCATCTGTTTTTTTATTAATTTTTCAGGGGAAAGTAGGACATTTGTCTCATCTGGTATTTCCATGCTGGTTGCAATTGTCCATCTTTCATTTGCATGAAAATTACGTGTAAATAATGGTTGTAAATCAGGTTTTGGCCACTGGTTTGATTTGCAGGTAAGGGTTCGCATTTTCTAGGGCTAGAATTATTACTAATTTTATTTAAAGGTGCAATGGTTTCGATTATTTCCGAGGCCTCTTAAATCTTTATCTTTTTTGAACTACGATTGAGAAGTATATACTGATTGCAGTTTTGAGTTCAACCAATATAATGGCATTTTTTGTTAGAATATGAACGCGTGATATCTGATCACATTCCAAATTTAAGCTTTTTTTTATCATTTGGGACGCTTGGCTATTTGCTGACCAGTTGGCAATGATTGGCTCTCGGCTATTGTCTCGTCTATGATTGACTAGTATATAACATAATAATAAATTCAAATTATATTAAGTTGTCATCTTGTCCAACCACACTTTCTTTGTGCCTGCCCTGACTGACTGAACCTGAGGCCATTTATAAATAAATATTGTCTGGTGGTAATGTAAGAACAAAAGCTAAAGTGGAATCATAAAATAAAATAAGTATCCGTGCACCTTACACGCACTCTTGTCACACAAACTCTTGTATGTGAGCTGCGCGGGTTCTGATAACTTAGACCAACTAGTGGCACTAGAGTCGTTATAATAAAGAATCGCAATAGGTAGTTATTATATAAAGTTTAAAAAGAGCGTTTAAAGCCCCCCACCAGATAAGTTTTTAAAATGTATATATATACCTATTCTCTAATTGCTCAGTTCCCAAAGACTATGTTCTATATTTTCCCAGCTGCTCCAAAATATATGTTCAACCCACGGGTCGCTCTTAAACCTGTTTTATTATCACACGGCTGGCTGGTCCCACTATATTGCGCCAACAGTCCAGTGGAACCTGCTACAAGTCACCTACTGAAAGAGTTGAAAGAGGAGCGCTGTTGAAAGAAGAGCCCCTGGTTCATAGAGGCACGACTTGTTTCCATATAATCCTCCGGTAGTTGTTAAAGAGTAAACTCCCCGCATCAAGCCTGCTGTCACAACTGTCATGCCATTTGGACAACTAAAGACATGCAACAAACATGACATTTGTACCATTTTCAGGGGAAAGAAGGACATTTGTCTCATCTGTTTTTTTATTAATTTTTCAGGGGAAAGTAGGACATTTGTCTCATCTGGTATTTCCATGCTGGTTGCAATTGTCCATCTTTCATTTGCATGAAAATTACGTGTAAATAATGGTTATGTGTAAATAATGGTTGTAAATCAGGTTTTGGTCCTTAGTAATTCTACTAAATGCAAAGCGACATGGATATTTGATGTTATTTTACTCTTTCTAGAGTCGTATTCCCTTGCATTAGATTTTTATCCATAGCAATATACATATGGAGCACTGTTTGTGAAGATAATCTCATCGTTGATATATGCAATCTTGGAGCAACCGAGCAGTATATCGTTAACGCTCACAGGTATGTGTAGATAAAGTATAAAAAGAAGTTTAAATAGAAGTGGTAGCCGATCAACCCCACAGTAACAGTAAATTTACAGAGGTTGGCAGGTTTGGGATTTTGTTTCAAGTGCCCAATTTGTTTCCGTGGCTGAATATTGTAGAAGAGACCAATTACTAAACGGTAAACCCTTCAGATTCACCCCTTTGATATAAGCGTTTGGATTGCCACTTCAGTTCATAATTACTTGCATCTGCATAATGTTGAAATCAAGAACAAAAGGCCCAACGTGGGTAGCTTTCATGTCCGTGGGTAGCTTTCATGTCCTGGCATTTTATTGGTAAGCTATAATTCTTATGTGTTTATGCCAAATCATAGGTATCTCTGTCATTTCTGTAGCGCTGATAATGAGTGGGCCGAAATCTTCTTTTGGGCCTGTAGCATATGCATATCGTTGCAGTTTTTATACATACATATCATACCATCTTAGGAATACAAAACCAATGTCCCAGGTAAGCTAAAACCTTGTAATTAGTGGAAACCATAAGTTTGGAGGCTCTTACGATTATCTTAGCTAATTAGAAGGCACCACAAACACAACTAATATTACATCGTGCCTTCTCTGCAGCAACTGTTAAAGATGGTAATATTTTTTTGCAATGAAAGCTCTTTAGTGACAATGCACATGTAACTGTATAGGAAAGCTTGAGTTCCCCATCCCATGTCGCCATACTAAATGAAGCTGTAAAGTGATTAAATTTAGGGTATTCGGGTTAATTTCCCTGGAATTAGCCTTTGAAGGTTAGACGTTTGCGGAAAATGTGAAGTAGAGCATACCTGGGCCATAGAAAATTGGTGTCTATGTACAGAGAAGTTAAGGAAAAGAAAAAGATCAAGCAAATGAAGCCTCTCCAGAGCAAATTTCTCTTACTCTGAAAGCAATAGCAACTTCTAAAACCTGTATATGACATTTAAGGTTCTGAATTTTTTGCTCCATATAAAATTAGGAGTTAGATGGGTAGTGATCCGAGTTGATAGTGATCTGATCTCTGCTGGCTGGAATGGAATACCTGTATCAAAGCTCAGATTGGTCGGGTCAAATATCAGGTGGGAACAAAAGCATCACCTGCATCAAAGAAGGTATTCGCAGAGAGATGTTCTCAGCATCAAAGAAGGTATTTGCAGAGACCTATTCTCAAGGAGGACACTGGATATTTGGATAAGACAAGCACACATATTGATGAGGTGGCTAACAATTGCACCTCTAACAATGTTTACAATGATATATTCATCATTCAGGATGGAGACAGGAGGCCGCACACCCTTGGTGAAGAGGTAAATGCACAGCATCATTCAAATCAATACTGTAAAACAAGGTAAAAATATTTGGTTATAATTTCTTTGTGGATTTTGACAATAGAATGATGTTTTAATTTATAAAGCGATTCTTTACCTTTTGTTTCTTTGAGGAACTTACATGATGCTTTGCTTCTCGCTTTCAATTCGTAGCTTATTCCTCAGCTTCTATGTGGAAGCGATTTCTTCATGTTTCATGCTCTTCCAACGTTTCTCTGCTAGCATGGGAGGAGGTATCCCTTCAAGTTGGATCTGGGGTTTTTAATCTGTATTTTTAACATGCTCAATTGAAGTGTTGAAGGAATTGCCTGGATGTCTCCTGTCTCCTGCCACTCAACGCTACGGAACTTCGGTTCTACACTGCCTCCATTAAGAAGCAACTTCGTTTCTACACTGCCTCCAAGACGCGGGTGATCTCTAGCGTTGGAAGGAATTGAGAATGGCCTTTCATATTTCTGTAGTTGGAGTAACAACACGAAGAGCTCCAAAGAGATCCAATGGTTCAAGCAGGAAACAATTTTTTTTTATAAGTCTTGGTTCACATGCAAGGCTCCAGATTTGATAAGTAGAGATTGTCTTGGTTCACATGCAAGGCTCCAGATGGTGCATGTGCATGTGACACAGGTGTTGACGGCTGTCACAGGTGTTGACGGCTGTCAAACGACAAGTTGGAGCTGGAGATGATGGCGACATGGAAACAAATGATTGGTCATGCATTGTTCACTTAAAACTAACAAGCGATGGAGCTACTCACATTTTGTGTTTGCTAACTAATGCCATGACTGAGATAGCATTAAAATCAAAATGAAAAAGATATCAGATATTTGAATGTTTCAATGTCGTTACATATGTATAACCCTAAGTTAAAACATTGAAAAAACTAAATGGCCTCGAAATGAGGCCAAATAAGGCCTCAAAATTGCCTATTGGTTGAATGCAATTTTTTATGATTTTTTATTGGTTGAATGCAATTTTTTATGATTTAAATAACATTTTGGTATTGAAAACTTAGGATATTTCAGTAAGATTTGTTTTGGTTTTCGTGTAATGTAATCGAAATGGCGGCAAGCCGATAACTAGAGTCCCTGCTAGCCGGGCAGGGACTAATAAGAGACCTCGTATTTTTCTTATTCTTAATAACAAAGCTGTATGTTTATACAAGAATCAATAACAAAGCTATAATTTTATACTAGAATCATTGGATTTGGTTATCACTAAGAGACCGCTCCTTGAAGTAACATAAACAGACCAAGATTTCATAGTGTAGAGGTAAGTAACATAAAATAAAAACAATTACAGGCATGCAGACATAGTTCCATAGAAGAGTACGAATGCTTAACTCTACAACCGACACTGAATGCATCCTTGGGTGGTCGCCTCCTCGCAACAAAACTAAGAACGGAACGTCTTCGTCAAGCTATGCCTTGTCCCCTTCAAGAAAACCAGCGATGCCCTCATTCTTCCGTCCCCTTGTGGCGTCTTCTTTTTCCAGCGCCCCCATCTTACCTCCTATATTCCCTTTCTTCCTCTTTCCATGGCAAGCATCTATTCCCTTTCTTTCTCTTTCCATGCCAAGCTTGTTAACTATCTAGGAGGGGTTATAGTGGGAAAACCATGTAACGGTTGTATTATATTAATGATCCCTTTAATCTCATCATGTAAATGGTTTATAAATGTATTTAAGATATAAGGTGTGTTACACTATATCAGTCTCTCCTGCTACTAGTATATACATAGTTCAGGGATCAACTATGCACTTTATACCTACAACTCTTTAAAATAGCTAGTTGAAATAATATAGACAAGTGGTGTCAATATCTGTTTCAAGGATCAACTATGCACCTCATACCTACAACTCTTTAAAATAGCTAGTTGGAATAATAGAGATAAGTGGTGTGCATATCTGGGGTAAAGTAAGCTTATATTTATAATATCTTTTGCCTTTCATGATTCTATCCATAGTTCAATACATAACTGAAATAACTAATCATTTAGATAACTGCCTCTATAGCTAAAGTCAAGACTGCTTTTATTTATAATATTTCTCCTCCGTTTAACCTATAGCTGAAGTCAAGATTGCTTTTATTTATAATATTTTCCCTCACTTTAGCCTATAGCTTAATGGTTTTAATCTTAAGATAAGTTTTAACCTAACCTTTATACTATATTTATTGCAAATTTGTTTTTATAGGATTTATTGTTCCTTCCTCATCTCCAATAGCTAAATGTCTAAACATTATGTTGAAAAATCACAAAACTAAACCCAACATGGATCAGATGTAATAACAAAAATGGGAACCATGTGCATGTACCTCTATATCTAGCTAAGCAATGCTAATATTGATTGGTTCAAAACTTTTCTCAAACAAGGGTATAAAAATCTCCATGACCTCTTTTATGTATAAGGTCTACCTCTTTTTTATTGATTCAAAATCTGTTTGTTTGAATGATTTTGTTTGTGATTTAAAGACTATTCAAAGCTTCACTCCATTAACAAAGGAGTAACCTACTTACCCGACCATTTGCACCGATAGGATGACCGGCAACGTTGGATGTGACCGCTCACGCGAGCCGGGTCGTCCTATTGGTGCAAATGGTCGGTTAAGTAGGTTACTCCATTAGCAAATTCAGGAAAAATAAAATTGATAAATGGTAATATTTTTTAAAAATTTATGTTCATTAATTCATATCTTCAAAATAGTTAGTCCACTCTTTTAGGATGAACGATGAATGAGAAAGTGTTGAATAAATCAATAAATATTAACAAGTCTGCTTTTAAAATTTGAATCTATCCATTCTCCTCTTAAAAAAATCCTAAAATATTATTTTGTTTTACCATAATCATAATGTTTCATTTAAATAAAAACAAATAATTTTACAACTATACAATGTACAAGCAAGAATATTAGTTGAGATCTTCAAAATAGTTAGTTTACTAGGTTAAAATGAAATAATGGATGAAAAGGAATTGAGTAAATCAATAAATACCTTTAAAATTTAAATCTATTAATTAAATCCTCCTAAAAAATCCTCAAAATATTATTTTGTTCTACCTTAATCATAATCTTTCATTTAAATAAAAAGAAAACAATTTTACAACTATACAATGTACCAACAAGAAAAATAAAAAGATAATATTGAAGTAAATTGTTTTACCATTCTTACATTTCACGAACAAGTTTGAATAACGCATAGTGTGCATTTGTCGTGAATTTTGCATTCATAAGACCTTGAAACTCCCAATACCTTATTCGTTAATAGTCCACATTATTGACCACGAATCGTAACTGTATCGTGGAATTAAACACATTTATAAGGCATCGGATAAAGAGACCAAGTTCCTCATTCATTAATACTCCACGTTATCGACCACTAATCTTGACTGCATCGTGGCATTAAACACATGTATAAGACATCGGATAAAGAGACCTAATACCTAATTTACTAATTGTCCAAGTTATTTACAACTGAATGTGTATGGTGAACATTAGGGCATGAGATGGAAAAAAGCTGAGCTTTCATTTTTTTTTAACCTCCTATTGCTCCAAACGTAAGTGGCATGCATGTAGTAACTTACACTAGGGCATCACATGAACAGAAGCTAACCTTTGACAATGTTACCTCCAAAACATAGGTGGCATGCATTTCTTAACTAACACGTGTAGTCTAGACATGACTGCATCAAAAGGGGAGATGTTTACCTTATCCCAAACGTAGGTGGCATGTATTTCTTCCAATCTACAATGTCATAATAACACGTGTAGTCTAGACATTACTGCATCAAAAGGGGAGATGTTTACCTTATCCCAAACGTAGGTGGCATGTATTTCTTCCAATCTACAATGTCATAATGAAGGGATAATTCATTTAAAAAATTAATATAACTTATGTTTTATGTTTTGTTGTTTTTCTGATATATTTTTTTTATGTTTTATTTAGATTGGGACTTAGACTTCGTAAAGAAACAGCGGGTTTTTAAGATATTCTTTCAAAATGAAATTCCTTGATACGTCATACAATAATGGTAACACTATTGATAACAAATCTTAACTAAGCCGGATTATGACACTCCACATCACACTTCAAAAAGTCAATTAAGCTAATGTTTTGGTTTAAAAAAATGGATTTTTAGTATAGGATTCTTGTGAGCATTTCTAGTATAAGATGCTTTTGGATGGATGGCTCATAATATAAATGAAAGGACGTTTTTTTTCTAAAGTTGTTGTCTTTTTGGTTAATTATAATTAAATAAATTAATTAATTTTGTTATTTTATATGGGTAAAGTTAAACTAAATTTTTATTTTCATTATTTCTAAATTATAATGATTATAATAAAAATAAAAATAAAAAATACCATGCTTTTAATAAAAATGAAAATAAAGTGAAAAATTGACAAAATTCATTAAAAAATGTTATATTAAAGCATAATTGTTTTGATTTCTTTTTATATTTTATGTTGTATTTGATTCTAATTTGAAACAATTATTAAATTATTTTACTATATTCTTTATATATATTGAATTTAACATGAAGTTTTCTAATAAAATTACTCATCAATAACAAATCAAAGTCACACTAAAACTCCTTAATTTGAAAAACATTAATAATCTAAGAAACTAACATGGTCCTTCTCCCACTAGGGTATAGGCATAGGACTGAAAAAATAAGCATTTCACCTCACCACCTTCTAATGCCCCAATAATCAATGATAGACATTATTGACCATAAATCTTAGCTAACATTAGCATTAGGGCATAAGATTGCCAAACTCAACCTTTGACTATGCTAAAATGTAGATGCTAGTTCTAGTTTTGTTTTGTCAAACTACATGAGCTGAAAATAATGTGAGTAATAGACACAATTAAATGGAGCCGTCTAAAGAGGGGACTTTTTGACTTTGTGAATTTAATATATAAAATCTGTAATTTATGTTGTTTGTTGGCCTATTTCAAGCTAAGAAATGAAATCAGGTGACAGCAAAACCCCCAACACCCACACTAACGTTTTGAAAATGTAGTGAAAATTCATGGCAAAAAAACTAGTAAAAAATTCCTAAAAACCAGCTGGAAACAGAGGTCAAAAAGTCCTCTTTTTAGACAACTAGCAATTAAATAAAATCGGTGGTATATGAAAATAAAACTCTCTAACATCCCAATTATTAATGATCCATGTTATTGACAGCCACTTGACAGCTAATCTTAACCAACATACTCATTTTCAAAGCATAGGACTAACAAAGTAAACATTTGACTTAGCACCAAATTGTAGTCCCAAATTTTTTACCAAACTACATTGACTATAAAACTGAAAATAAAAATAAAGTGAGAAATAGAAAAAGTCATTAACAAAGTAAAGCTTTGACTTAGTCACACCTAAATTCACCAAAAGGTAGTCCCATTTTTTTTTAAACTACATTGACCATACATTGACCATAAAACTGAAAATTAAAAAACAAAAACATTTTATTAAAAAATATATATTTTTCTTAAAATATAAATAAATAAAATGAAAAATAAACATAAATAATTAAAAAATTATATAAACAATTGTATTTGAATTCGAGCATGTTTGTGGATCACTTAGAAGGTGGTGCTTTTTAGATTTCTAATCTAGTTGTTGAATCAGTAACATTTCACTAAATTTGTTTAACTAAGTTCCTAAAAATGGAAAATCAAGATAAGGGATCTAGCTTCCAAAAAGTGTCTGTAATTGATTATTACCTTTAACAACAGAGTAATATAAGCCTCAACCAAAACGCCCTCAATTATCAAGGATTTAGGTCGATAAATTTTGATTTAAATCTTAACTTATAGTGTTTAGATGGTAATTTTAACGATACGAGTAGTTTTAAAACCATAAATTTAATATGGAACAGTCAAATAAAATTGATTGTTAAAATTAAAAAATAGAGAAAATAATAATTTTCCTCCAACAATTTGACCAGTTTTGATACCAAAATTCCCGCAAAAGCGACGACGTGTTTTAGTTGTCTTTTATTCTTGTTGGAAAGAAGGCGAGCAATCTTGTTGACCATCTAAAAGCATAGCGAAAAATACCAACACCTGAAGTAAATACTGATGCATTCTATGAACATGTATATGAATTGAACTCGGAGAGAAGAACTGCTATTTAGGCAGAGTAAACAGACGGACGTTGTGAATTACCTCCCTTGAGCGAAAAAACTTGGACGCCATCCATGGCAAACATGATGTCCGGGGCAGTTAACCCAGAGGAGCTTTCAGGCCCCAGTTTTGGTCTTTCTGTTCAATCTGAATACGTGAAAATCGCTTCCCAATGAACAACGCATCCAAGAAACGGAGTTTGAGAGATGACAGTGACAGCAATGCCGCCAAGGCCGATGAGGGGCGTCCCGGAGAGGGTATTACACTGGCGAACCCAAGGCCTCGCGGGAGGCCTAAGGGCTCCAGGAACAAGTCCACTGCTCCTCCTCCATCTTGAATCCCTGAAACCCCAGAGACCCTCAAAAGTCATGTATTTGAGATCCACAGTGGGGTCGATGTCAGGATGGCATTGGAGACGTTCGCACATAGAACACGACTGGGAATATTCATTCTCAGAGGGACTGGGACGGTCACAAACGTTACTCTGTTGCAACTGGCAGCTCGAGGTAGGGCGGTGACTTATGCAGGGCCGCTGGGAATTATGGCCTTGTTGGGAATGTCCATTCCCACCACTCAACTCAAAGAAGCAACAAGAATGACAGTCATTCTGGCAAATGGGAAAGGCCTAATAACTACAGGTAAAGTCGTAGGAAGCATGGTAGCATCGGATCCCGTCATTGTTGTCGCTGGCATAGCTGCTGAGATCCCTTACGAGAGGTTAAACATGCAACCTATGGAGGTCCAGCCCACTGGAGTCTTCAAATCGCCTTCTCTGTCTGCAGGCCAGCACCATATAAACAACATGTCTACCGATCAAGAGGTAAGCATGATGTCTTTTACTAACGTTGCTGCCAATCCGCTTAATCTTGGCACACTGCATCAATACCACTATCCAGGAGCAAACCGGATTGTCTAAGGACATTTGTGATTTGCAATAGTGTGATTTTGTTAATTTTGTCGGTGTTTCCAAACCGCTGCTACAGACTGCTACTATCAATGTTACATAACATTGGTGGAATTTCTTTTAACATTGCATATTTCTGCGTTAAATCCATCATGTGAAAGCTAGCTAGCATGGATAGCCAGACTGAAAGTAAGCCATATTTTGAGATTTGGATTAAGGTTGATGCGATTTTATTTTGTTGAACATAATCTATAAATTACTATAAGATTGAGATTCTGTTTTCATGAACAAGAGTCTATGAATGACTATACGATTATGTTATTTTGAGATTTGGATTAAGGTTGATGAGATTTTATTTTGTTGAACAAAGTCCATAAATTACTATAAGATTGAGATTCTGTTTTCATGAACATGAGTCTATGAATGACTATGCGATTATATTTCTTCAGCATAGGTATGTTAGTTATAGAAGTTTTGTGGGGGAGTAAGCAATATACGATTATGTTTCTTCAGCATATGTAACTTAGTCAATAGAAATTTTTTTGAGGATTACATAAAATGTTTTGAGTTTAAATGTTTTCATCATGTGTTTATTAGTTAATACAAATTTTGTGCAAGGAGTAAGCAAAATGTTGTATTTTTTAGTTTTTATAATCATAAAATAAAATAATGTTTATTATATGTTTTTTTTAATCTAAATATAGGTACAAAATATATTGTATATCAAGGTGTTTTGAGACTTGTTTTATGTATTTTTATTTTTAATTTATATTAATCAATTATTGTTAAAGATAGCTTATGAACTTTGTATGATTAGAACGGTTTTAATAGTTTATTTTTAATTTAGATTAATCAATTATTATATGATATAGCTTATCAAATTAGTTATAACAATTTTCAAACTAAAAATATGTTTTGAATTAGGATGTGAAAATTTGTAGTGTTCTTTATTTCTTTGTTATTATAAGAGATAGCTTATCAAATTAGTTATAATAATCTCTCAATTAAAAATATATTGAATTACGTTGTGAAAAATTTTAGTGCTTTTTATTCTTTGTTACATTGAAGAGATAGGAGCAAAGGATGAGGTGAGAAAATATTTATTGACATAAGAAAGTGAAGATGTATTTTCTTGACGGTTAGTTTATAATTTACATTACTTAATATGTGGAAGTAGATCGTGAAATAAGTTATTATATTTTTTCAAGTAAACTTTGTTACAAATTAGGCCATTAAAGTTTTCATTACTCTCGCTCTCTCTCTCTCTCTACCCCAATCTACATGCTACATATTTGTTCACTCCCTCCACTTGCAACCACTAGTGACTATTTTCTCACTCTATACCACCATCTCAACCTTCATGAAGGTGAATATTTTTCCACTATCTTCCCCAACACCCACCATCATGGAGTGGGAAATATCTTTTCCTTTCCGTGGTTTCACCCTCAAGAAAGGAAGTGATCAATATTTACTCATTATTTACCCCATATCCACCCTCATTAGGAACTCTCTCTCTCTCTCTCTCTCTCACACACACACACACACACCCTCCCTCTCTCTCCTTCCCACCCCCACACTCTTTCTCTCACCCTCTCATTACTTGAACTCCCTCCATGATGGTGTGGGTATGGGGGAGAGATTGAGAAAATACTTCAAGTTATCTCCTACCACCATCACCGTCATAGGGGGTGGACATGGTGAAATAAAGAGATTTTTTTATAATTGTGTCCTCCTAGCCTTAGATAGTGAATGCATGTGAAGAGACTACACATATATATAATTTTCTCCTCCCACCCTAAGGAAAGAGTGAGGTGTGGTGTGAGGGGAGAGTGAAAATTTATTTATAGGTGTCTACACTCACCATAATCATCAACATGAAGATGGGAATGTCTCCTCTCATCCCAATCCTCAATAAAGTGTATCTATAAATGAAGAGAGTGAACAACTATTTATAGTTATCTACCCCACCTTCACCTTCATATTCATACATTGTCTTATCCTACTTTGTGTAGGTAAAGGGGACATTATGTATATAATACACTATCTAGATTTAGGGAAAATGAATTTTTGTAATAGTTATAAACATTTTCTTTTCTTCAATTTATTACATTTTAATAAAAAAAAATATATAATAAAAATCACGAGCATTTGTGTATGTGGCCAAGTTACTAGAGATATAATCCTCAACAAACTCTTCAATCTACACGGATTCATATTTCCAATACTTAGGAATATTAAACATGCTTCAACTCTTTAAGATAATTTCATTTTCACAAGTGAAAGTGTTGGGCCTTGAACTTACTTTTTATGTCAAGGTGAGGCCTAACATCTTTAAGCCAACTCTGAAATACCTAAAATCTTCATCGGTTTCATATCAACTTTTATTTTTTCATCGATTTCGTATCATTTGAGCTTTATACCTTCCTTTATCAATATCTTATTCCCCCATTTGTGATGATGATAATAATGTATCTTTATAGAAAAATATCAAATTAATTATAGAAATAATTTATGAAAACTTTATTTTTAAATTATTTTTTTGAAAAAATGAATAATGAATTTGTTTATGCATTTTTTTTAGAATAATGATTTTTTTTATAAAAAGTTTTGAGAACTTAATATAGAAAGACAAAACTACCTTACTAAAGATGAAACACAACTTTTAAACAATTTTATCAAGTTGTCTTATAACAAAAACCAAAAAAATCTAGATTGCCTCATTTTTATTGGAAATTTTTCTATTAAAATTATAGAATTTAATAATTAAAAAAATAACTCTTTTTTTATTTTTTTGATGTTATATGAACAATAAAAATATTATAAGAATGATTTTTTAAAATTATATATATATATATATAAATAATTTTAACAACATATTTATATTATTGATTTAGTAAAATATTATAGGAAAAAATGTGAGCATCATGAATTTATTAATGTGTAAGTCCCTAATTATTTGAATTATTACTTTCCCTTTACCTTAAGAAAAATTAGACAAAATGTCAATGCTAGTGGATGATAGAAGTTCTAGGACTGTAATACTTTCTTGGAAAATTGAGTCATTCTAAGCAATCAAGATGCCTCAATCAATAATTAGAGAAAGAAATTTATATTGACAATTATATATATAAGATAACTAGCCTTAGAGGGACAATTCAATTCAATCTCTAGTCGAAGAAAGCTTATGTCATGTTCCTTTGTTAATCTCTTACCACACCATATTAGCAAAAGAACATTTCAAAAAATGTTGAAAGAGAATCCCCTTATTCAATTTACACATAGTACAATGACCCAACCCTTCTAATCTTCATTTTTGTATGTTATCCCAAGTTGGGACTTTGTTAAGTCCAAAAAACACCGCATGAGGAGGAAAGCATTTCACGGTCATATTAGCATCCACATTCTCTTCCACCACCAAAGAGCCTCCTTATTTAGAATGTCAATGTTCATATGAAATATATCTGTGCTGAGGAATGTAAAATCCAAAGGAAACATTATTTATGATCATCACATCCTCAATTTCTCTAAAGCATACATGTACATTCTTTAATGATATTATATATGTATCCCACATAAAATGGTGTGCATTTTCAAGCCCAATTGACCTAGATGGAAAAAAAACCCTTACTCCAAAGAGTGGAATAAATTAGATCTACAACCTAATTTGAAGTAAATAAGCCAAACCCGTGAAGTATTTCCAATATCTCTAGCCAGTGAAGATAACAGTCACTACTCCTTGACCATGGGTCTAAACTAATGGGAACATTGTTTCTATTTCTAATTTTCCATGGAGTGCCATTACCAATAAGTTAGAATGAACTTACCACAACTTTCCATATGATAGGTGCATTATTATTTTTCTTAGTTGGAGACAATACCAAACCAATAATTGAGCCTAGGGAAATATACTTTTCTTCAAAATCATTTTTCCAAGAGCTATTTGTTGTTAGAAGTATCCAAACAAATTTAGAAACCAAATATTTTGAGAATAAAAAGACATTTTGTATTCCTCATATTCCTCCTTTCGATTTTAGAGTATTATTTATTGAATACAAACTTAGACAAAGAAGATGGATTATGGGAATGTGTGAATTGAAATATTGATTAGACCATGGAGATACTTTCTCCATCTACCACATAAATATTTTGGTAAAATATGTCTCTCTCCCAATACCCTTATCATAAATAGGAAGTTTAGCACCTAGGTGGAAAGGAAATGATAAATTTGTTCCATTCCAAGAGAATTATTTCTATTATCAAATAAAGATAAATAAGGACAAATAAGGACTCCCACCAATGGGTCAAAAGTCGAGTCTAATAACTTTTACCTAATTTCATAACTAATATTAATATTTAATACTGTTATATTATAATAATAATATTAAAATCAAATAACTTTTAAGATGGAATTGTGTATTTAATTTTATTTCCTTATTTTTGGTGAAAACACTACGTCAAACTCTGTCCTCATAAATTGATTTTAATATAAAATACATATTTAAGGTAGTTTTGATAAAAGTGAAATAGTATAAAAAATTAGCTACATGGAATTTTTTTATTATTTTCCTTAGGAGACCCATTTTCATTGAAATTTCCTCTAATTTGGATCAATAACAAGTCAAATATTTCATGATAAAAAGTTTTGAGGTCTATATGTGCTGATAAACACAAATTGCGAGGTCTGAGATGGTCCAAAAAGAATATCGATCATGATCAAATTCATGAGATTACTTGGGTAATGAGCATTTAATTTAAATAATATAAATACCAATGTTGAATGACTGTAGAAATTATTAGTTCTGCTTATTTCAATATGTATTTCATCATGAGAAAACAAAGTGATACACATTCCCTCTAGTTATTGTTCAAGTAGGGTGATAAAAAATGAGATGTTCATTTCTTCGGGAGGATACATCCATAGGGATGTAATTATCCCAATAATAAAGAAACCTAACTTGAATGATTGTGCATTAAAGGATAAATTAGATTAAGTTAAGGGACACAATTATTATGGAGAGCCCACTTGGCCCAATGATCTTTTATATATTTTTCCAGCAGTAATTTTAGGTACTATTGTATGTATAATAGGTTTAGTGGTTCTAGAATCATTAACGATTGATGAACCAACAAATCCATTTGCAACTCCTTTGGAGATATTTCTCGAATAATATATTTTCCCTGTATTCCAAATACTTTGTACAATACATAACAAATTATTGGGTGTCATTTTAATGGGCTCAATACCCACAAGATCATTAATGGTAACTTTTCTAGATAATGCAAATCAAACTCAGAATCAATTTCATCATATAGTACTTGCAATAATATCCTCGGTCGGTACTCCAATATCCCTTTAGTTAGGTATTGGGGAAACATTTCCTATTGACGAGTATTTAACTTTAGGAATTTTCCAATTTGAAGCAAATTTCGAATGTAAAATATATCTCATTTTTTTTTATATATTTACGGAGTAGTTTCTTCAATACAAATTATATCTCCATAGGAATACCCATCTTGCCATATTTTTCTTTCAAATTTTCCATGAAATAGAGATATTCCAAAGATTTGAAATGAAATGGTTCTCATGACTATCAAGAAGAACTTGGGGAAAGGAAATGAATGAAGAGATGGAATGTAACTAACCATTTAATGAAATTGAAACTAATTGTTGTGTCGACCAATCGCAAAACATTTGCGTAGAAATTCCAATACGTGTTCGACATATTCCTTAAGTGTTGAATTCTCGTCATGTTTTCTCGACTGTAATTTAAGAGGTCCAATAATGTATGTATATTGGCTCTTCTAAGGTAGTTATAGGTTTTGGTGGGTAACCCTATTTGGTCTATGAAAATATGTTTAAATGCATTTTTTTCTTTTATTTGCATTGTATCAATCAATACATGTGAAAGGGGGAAGGGAGGAACATTATATATTTTTCTATTTTTCATTCCATCGATGTTTTGTTCCTCTTCGTGCAGTAAGGGAAGTTGATCAAATTGTGAGAAGCTTCATAAAGTGCCTCTCTAGGAGTTAACCCCCCCCATTCATGCATATTTCAAGGAAAATAAATTGTTGTATTTTTTTTTTCACTCCCATAGGAATGAATAATATAATTTTCATCGTGAACATCCACAAAAATAAAATTATAGGGAAAAACGTGTCTTGATAATTATTTGGACTATGTATAATAAATTTACGATTTTCTTCAATTTGTAATCTTATATCGTAAGTAATTGATTTATTCATTCTAGATATATGTTGTATATTATCAATTATTTTCATAGAACGTGGTAGTATGATATCATATGAAGTTACATTTATGGGTCCAAGGATATAGATAGAAGATTCATGGATTCCGTACAAATCGCTTTTAAGCACAATTTCTTTTAGATTCATCAGAATGTCATGTATTGATTCTTCAATACCTATTATCACATAATATTAATGTTTTATATTCTCTGATTTAATGTGTGATAAATGTTCAATCTACTTCTTCAAGAAAATATCTTTACATTGTGATGCCTATTGTATCAAATAGACTGTTGTAGAGTGGGGATACAAAAAAATGGCCATAATGAAGACACTTACTATATGCTTTGGATTCAATACACTTCCATCATAGTGTCTGAATAGAGATTGAGATTTCATCTCGAATCATACCAATATTATTATATTAGATCATCAAATCATTTCTTTCTATTGAAATTCATTCATCTATTACACACGTCTATTTTTTGGAGGTCTACATCCATTATGTGGTATAAGGGTTATGTAACATACAAAAAATAATAGCATTCCACTGGTATGAATGGTTTGTAATGTTTTATCTCTCCCCCAACCAAAGCCACTTATCATAACTTATATTCATTCCATACCCCCATCCATTTAAATGTATGAATAATATTTTTTGTTACAGTATTGGTATCAAATGGTGTACCTCTCCTCCTGACTTTGAGTCCATAAGAAATGACAAAAGACCAAAATAAAATTATCCCCATACATCTATAACAATCGCAATGGTATTCTTAAATCTTGTTTGGATGTGAATAACTCTTTTGCGTACTCTATGTTCATTCTTATGCGAACCAATTCTTCTTGCAATTTTTGACATATTAATAATTACGAGTTCAGTTCAAAAAATGCACATGGAAAAATATTTTACCTCTAGATCCATTAAGTGATGTACAAGAAAATTTCCCCTATTCTTTCTTATGTCTCGGATTGGAACAAATTATCATAACTCATTTCCATTTACTACTTGGTCAACATTTTTGACAAATTCTATGATTATAAGCATGAATTTTAATATTTATAACCCTCAAATTTGTGCATATTACATTTTGTTCGTTGAGCAAGAGAGTCCAATGAATCTATGATTCACAATTCCTATCAAATGTTCAAAAGGAAATTCAATAATTTGAATATTTGGTGCTAATTCTATATATTATAAGTCCTTTGGTTAAATCATAAGCACTTAATTACACCTTGACCCTATCTTCTAGTAGTATTCGTATTGAATTATGTTGAATCCTACCTAAAATATGAGTTAGAATGCAACATCCATCATCTATTCAAAATCAAAACATATGATTGGGGAGTGATTCAATAACCAAACCTTCCACATCGATCAAATTCTGTTTTTTCATTGAATATCCTCCTCTTTCGAAAAAAAAATTGACTAATGTGCTTGAATGAATATGAATGGGTCTCAAACCAAATATTCTTTGATTTGAATTCCATGAATATATCTTATAGAATTTATATTTTTGCACAAAATTAAGATTAATTATCATACATAACATAGTATTTCTCATCCAATTTCCCTTTTTCAAGCTTATTGATCCATCGAAATTCCTTAGGGAAGTAGAAAGAATTACAATCCCCATTCCACCTAGAACTTTTAGAATTTATCAATAATTGAAATATATTATCAAACTATGTCCGTTAGCACGCTTTGACATGGTTATATATGTCCTTTTACTCCTTCGATATTTTTAAGTTAATATAAAAAATATATTGGCCTTCTTGATGTTCCGAAACATATTCTATAAAACATTCTCGTAAAAGTATCCTTCCAATGTTCCTCGTAATACTATTAGTTGTTACTTGAAATGTTCATTTTTCTTCCATGTAAATGTTTCTTATAGAACAAATTATATTGAAAATAGTATCGTTACCCATGTCGAGCAAATTCGTATGAATTCGTGGTCTCAATATAAAAGGCTTTTTCTATATTCTTCGAGGAATATTCCTAAGGTGCAATGAATTGATCCATATACCATTTTATGAACTATCAATAGAATATTTATACAAGATCTATTAGTACTTCTATTACTTTGAGACCAATGAAACTATTTTCGTGAAATTCAATTGTCTTAATTCTTGAGAAACTGGACAAAAACCTCGAGTTCCTTGTGTACTTCCTTTTCGATCAATGACAATTGTTGCATTGTCATCAGATCATATCATCGTTGCATTTCCATGTTCATGTTATTTATAGGTGCGTATTACTATGGTTCTAGCCCCTTCCGACTTTTCCGAGGGCATGTTAAGATACTACTACTTTTTTAATTATAACAATAATAACATCAGATTTATGAGTGTATTTATGATTTATTTCTCCTAGAACTACATCCACCAAGAGATTTTAGCAATGAAATATTTTCCCATTATACATATGGAACACCGTAATGTGCCTTATGTCCAATCCATAAAAGTTAGGAATACATTCCTTTTAGAATTTTCAAAAATTCATTTTGGAATCCATGCTAATGGAATCTAATAGATTGGAATGGTGTTCAACATCGATTTTACTAGAATATGTCTTCCTACCTTCGATTACTATTTATGAGACCATACCTAAACTATGTTCTTTAGTTTTGTGGTTAACCACATCCAAGCCTTTTTCATATAGTAAATTTGTTTCTAAGTGAAATACAAGATATTTTAAACCATAATCTAGATTGTCTCCAAGAAATGAAAATTAAGCTTTGTAGAAACTCACCTCATTCTCTGTCTATTGACACATGAAATAGTGGACTTTCGGAAATTGATAATAATGCAAGTAGGTTCACAAAACATATCAAGAATTCTTACAAGTTTTTATACATCTCTCCTAGATCCATCACAAAATATGAGGATGTCATCTACAAAAATAATGTGTAATAAATAAAGTAACTTAGAAATATAAATTCCATGTAAGCAACATGTCCTTTTTTCCTTAACAAAACATGTATTTAGTCCCTTATCTACAAACATAAGTAATATTTGAGAGAGTAAACACCGATGATGTAGCCCTCTTTAAGCTCCAAAAAATGATGAGGTCGATCCATTTATTAGAACTACAAAGGAGAACGAGGTGATACAACTCATTATCGAATTTATAAAATCCACATCAAAATATAAGTGGGTGAGGAGTAGTGTGTTCTAGAGACAATTCACTCTATTGTGCTCTTTAGGAAAATCATGTTTGATGACAACACCTTTTTGTTTTTGTTTTCTTGGCTATGTAATAACCCATGTGCCACCCATATAGCTTTGTTGATTTTCCTTTATTCTAAAAAACCTAATTGTTCCCTACAAATATTCCTTGACATAATTTTCTTTAACGTTTATCCAATGATTTTACAAACTATTTTGTAAATAACATTGCATAAGGAGATTTTCCGAAAACCATCAAAAGTGATAGGCTTTTCAACTTTAATTTTGAGTGAGATTAGAGTAGAGTTAAAACAGCTCATAATTCTCCGTATTTTTAAATTCTCTTTCACCACCCATAATAGATCATCCCCCATAATAGCAAAAGTTTCAAGAAATACTTTTATTGTCCACTAATCTGGGCTTGGGATCTTATCACTTTCAAAACTATGAATAACCACAATTAACTCATCCATTGAAACCTCCTCCATTAAATCCGTTTTGTCATTTTCATTGAAAATTCTTTGGAAAAAGCAGGAAATATGAATAATTTTAACAATTGAAGCTCTTTCTTATGTCTTAAAATGTGTCTGAAATAATCTCTTTCTTGTATTATTGAAACCCTCAAAAGTGTAGATTTATTTTCCATATTGATATGGGATACCCCAAATCGTAATTCTCAACTTGTAACCTTCTGTGAAATCTTGGAAGAATTTTTTATTTTCATCCACACATTTTAACCATAAGGGACAACTTTTAAACTAACACGTCTCTTCCTGATCCCCAAGAATTTTGTTATGATTACTATCCATGTTAAAATTTATATGCTGGTATATTTTAATTCCTAACTTCATAATTATTTAATACATTTTGATAATAACATCTTAAAGAGGATCATTGAAAGAAACACAATCATAATGTACACAAGAATTTACTCTGGGAAACCCAAAAAAGAAAAACGCAACAAAATTCCTCAATATATATTGCCAGAATGAAATGACCAAAGAAAAAGGACTCAAAAGAGAGAGAGAGAGAGAGAGAGAGAGAGAGAGAGAGAGAGAGAGAGAGAGAACCACAAGCATAAGACCCAAAACACCAAATACACTTATTCTCATAATTCTTTGTCCTTACTTCTTTCTCTATCATGTGTAATACATGAGTGAGTGAGTGTGTATAAATGCGGGAGCGTGCCTCTGTATTTATACTGATTTTCCAATTCACATTTTACCCTAACTGGGCCTACCTATTAAACTAACAGGGATTTCTTACCTAAGGGAATTCACAATAATAATTAGATTAACCTTTTATGGGTACTATTGACCTGACTTACAACAGAGGGTTTACCTCATGACTTTTACACGAACTTTTACATCAATGAAATCTCTCGAAGGAATAACAATAATAATGTAAATTACAATTAGAATATTTTTTGAAGTTACATTATTTCAAAACTCTTGCTGAACAAGAAGGGTATTCTACTGACAACAACAACAACTGGTGTGGATCTATACAACATCCTCGAAAGGAGGGAGGAGGTATCATTAACAACATCTTTTGGAACATTGTCTGGTACATCTATAGATCATTGAAAGTTTTGAGCATCATCATGTACCGCACAGACCTAGTGTATCATCATATGAAGCATGGAATTGGGGCATCATCATCTACAACATGGAACTGGAACATCATCATATGCACAATGGAGATGAAGCATCATATTCTATAGAATAAAACTGGATAATCACCTACAACATGGACATGGATCATCGTCATCTTCATCAACATAGAACTACTAAAACATCATCATCATCTTCAGTATAGAGCTAAAGTATCAACATATTAAATATAAAACCTGACACATCACTAACAATGACATCACAAGGCTAGCTCATTAGCATGCAATTTAAATAACAACAACAATGACAACATGAGGTTGGATCATCAGCATAAACCCGGAATAACAACAACATTTGACATGTATAAACACATAATCATCAATATATCAAGGTTGGAATAAGATCATCTATGAAAACATAATGAATCCAATGTATCAACAACTGACATGATCCTTCCTTTCAAAATTATAGAATCATGGAAAGCATGGGTGATTGTTTCCTTTCACAATTAAGGGATCATCTACAACAAAAATGTGCTACTCATATGGCCCTTCCTTTCGGCATTACAATATCAAGTATTTAAAAATGTACCAATATTGAGAAAAATTAACAAATATGTACATAGGATGGTCCTTCCTTCAAGAAATACAAGATCAAGTCCAACATGGATGATCCTTCCTTTCGTAATTATGGGATATCCAACCAAAATTTTAGATGATCCTCCCTTTGGGAATTATGGGATCAATTCAATATCCTTGATGATCCTTGCTTTAAGAATTTCAAGATTAATTGGATTGGCCACCATGTTGGATGATCCTTCCTTTAAGAATTACAGGATCAAGTCCATCAACCAATATATTGAACTATCCTTCCTTTCAATATTACGGTATTAAGTCCATCAATCAACATATTGGATGATCCTTCCTTTTGAAATTACAGGATCAAGTCTATCAACCATCATATTGGAATATCCTTCCTTTCAAAATTCTAAGATCAAGTCTCTAGATCGACATTTAAGACGACCATTCCTTTCAAAATTATGGGATCAATTCTAAGGTTGATCAATCCCAACTAAGCGACTTGTTGTGATCAGGATACCATAGTATTATCAATACTACTCCCCCTTATGAAGGAAGTCCTTCCAGAAAACCCTTATCTTGTCTCGGAAGTGTTGAAACTTCGAATGAGACATAGGATTAATCAACACATCTACAACCTTCTCATATGTGCTCACATGTTGGAGCTTTATAGCTCCCTTCTCCACCATGTCACGGAAGTAGAAGTAGCATATTTCTATGTGCTTCATCTTATCATGGAACAAAGGATTCTTTGTCATATTCATGGAGATTTAGTTATAACATAGAATCATGGTAGGATCCATCTCTAGATCAATATATTTTTCAACAACTTCCAAATCCATATGGATTCACAACTGGCAGAACAAGCCGCAAAAATATTATAATCCTACAGTGCTGAGAGAAACACTGGATTGCTTCCTTCTTAGCGATGGGATCATGGATGAACCTAAACCAAAACATCCTCTTGAACTTCTCTTTATATATGAGAAAATTCCTACCCAATATGAATCTGTATAACCATGTACTCTTAATTCATGATCTCTAGTATAACTTAGACCATAGTCTATGTTAACTTTTAGGTACCTCATCACATGCTTTGTTGCTACCAGAAGAACATGTCCTGTCTTAACCGAATACTAACACAAGGTGTTCAAAACAAAGCATATATCTATTGATATATTTGTAACTTCAAAAGATATTCTGATGTATATTATCATTGTATGTTGTTGTACCCACATCAGACATGTGTTTTCCTCCTTTTGGGATGTCATTATTGTGTCTAGACCTTGATGTACAAACTCTGTTGTAATTCGGGGAAATAGTCTCTAGTGTAACATCATGTAATGTGCTTTTGGTGTTTCTCTAGGAGAAGTCGGCCTTGTTAGGGTGATATGTCGACCCCAATAGTGTAATAGGTCAGTTACTTGATTAGTAGAAATAGGGAGAAACCCTCCCTCATTTATAGACACCTCACACTCACTCAAGTTCGCATGAGAGAGATAGGGGGAATCAAGGAGGAGAGATAGATAGCTATTGGAGACTTCTTATTATTGGTATCATTCATATTATGCCATAGTATTTTGTGATTATAGTATTATGAGGAAGTTTGTAGGGCTTTCTCTTTTATGGTTTCCTCGGTGAAAATCTTTGTGTCTTGTGTATCTATTCTATATTATGCATATAGTTGTACTTATTATTGTTTAAGATAAATATATTAACTAAGTGTTGGGGCCTAGAAAATCATGTTAGAATAATCAACCCATAGTATTTACCCACTTAGACCTTAATTCATTTATTTTTGTCTTATTTGCCTAGTCCATGATTCCCACCATGTGCAAGTTGCTAATTGCCTATCCATAGAGGTCAAACTTGCCATCTTTGACTCACGTAGCACTTGGGAAAGCCTTAGGAATCAAATCTAATTTATTCCTGGCCTCCTAGGTGCCTATCTGCTTTTTCTGCTTTACTGCCTGCTTTTTCAGTGTTTTAAGGCACATAGGAAGGCAAGACTAGGTGAGGTGAATCAGTTTGTTGCCCTCTTCATCCTCCACTCTTTCCTCCATGAAAAATTATCTATGAGCTGCCATTCCACCACTCATTAGCTTTCCCATGCACCCTTCCCAATTCATGAGCCTCATGACAGATTTGGGATCATCTTTTTACACCTATGGGGGATTTGCCCATTTTGGGTAAGCTTGCTTTATGCTAGTTTTGGATGCCTCCTTATGCATTCGAACTATTGATGTATTCTATATATTTAGAAACCTATGTTATTACAGGGTTGGCTATTGTACACTGAGTTAATATAATTTTGTGTTACAGCTCCATATTCAGTCTCCATTGTTGACAAATTTGCATGATCAATTGTAAATTGCTGTGAGTGAAATCAATCTATTTCTGGATTGAATTTCTACATGGTATTAGAGCCATTGTAGGTTGTTACTCTCCTCCAAAAATTGTTTTGCAGGTTCGACATCAATACTGGGAGCCTTCTACTGACAGTCGGGACATATTTTCTGAAGCTATGGATTCACAGAAAACTATCTTGACTCCCTTCAACTATTTTGAATGGAAAGCAGAGATGAAGATATTGTTGAGAGTGAAAGGCCTCTACAGGGTGACTATGGCTACAGAAGCAGAGCCCAATGCTGCTACAGAGAAGATCAAATGGCACAATCGGAGAGATGAGGCATATGGCCTCCTATGTCTCAGCATTTCTCGAGACCTCCTTTTCCATCTCGATGGATTAACTTCATTGGATCAAGTATGGGAGAAGCTGTCTAATATTTTTGGAAAGATAGATGAGATGAGGGGACATCAGATCGAAAATGAGCTGATTTCTCTGAGTCCCAACAGCTTTGAATCCCTACAGCTATATTTCTCCAAGTTCAAAGCACTAGTTTTGCAGCTGAAGCAGTGTGGTATCGAAAATAAAGATGATCAACTCGTGTTGGCCATCCTCTCAAAGCTAGGACCTGACTACTCAGTCTTTGTTTCGACCTTCTATGCCACAAAACTCACAGCTCGAACCTGGAAGATGCCTAGCCTCGCAGATTTCATGGAATCTCTCACACAAGAACAAGACAAGCTAGTGATGATGGGCACCATCAAACCTTCCAATGATCAAGCTTTGATTGCTGGAGATTCGAAGGTGGATAAAAGCAAAAAGAAAGCTAAAAATCCACCTGAACAAAGGAGAGACAAGAAGTAGTCTCCAGAGGATCAACAAGGTCCCAAGAAAAATACCCAAAAGAAGAAAAACAAAGGTGAAATGAACAAGTGCTCATACTATTCGAAGGGAAATCACACTGAAATCTCTTGTATGAAAAAGCATATAGACATGCTAACTCAACTGTTGGATAAGAATGGCATCTCCCTTCCAGAAGGCTTAAAGAAGAGAGAAGGAGGATAAAGTTCAGATGACAGAGAGAGAGTTCATGCTCTAGTTGCTGGCACATCAAGCTCACCCAGTTTTATCATAGATTCTGGAGCTTCAAGACACATGGTTTCGACTAAGGAGGCCTTCTCCTCACTGGACAAGTCGAAAGGACCATCTATTGTACTGGGAGATGACTCTCTCATTGAAAGTATGGGCAAAGGAAGAATAGATCTTGATAATGGGCAGTTCAACAATGTGCTGTATGTTCCTGGTCTCACCTCCAACCTTCTGTCAGTGTATCAGATGACTCACAATGGGTCTCCTAAGAAAGTCATATTCTCCCCTAATGATGTTGAGATCGCAGAAATCTCAACTGGTAGAGTTATTGCTAAAGGAGTAGCGAATCATGCTCAAAAGGTATACATGTTTTCACACTTCCTACCTTACTCAAATCCCTCTGCTCTTCTTATCCATGCTAATGAAGCTAGCAAGCTATGGCATGACATATTTGTCCATATAAACTACAAGTATCTGTCTAATCTGAGTGAGAAAGAAATGGTCATAGGGTTTCACAAGATAAAATTTTCCAAAGGAGTCTGCCAAGGTTGTATCCTAGGAAAACACCCAGAGCACAAATTTGAGAAAGCTAGTCATGAGAGAACCTCTGCACCTCTCGAGCTGATTCACAGTGATGTTGCTGGCCCATTCCCTCATATGTCCATGAGTTAGGCCAAATATGCATTGACATTTATTGATGATTTTTCCAAGTATTGTTGGGTTCACTTCATGAAACACAAGTCAGAAGTTTTTGGCCTATTCAAAGTCTTTAAGGCTTTGGTTGAAAACCAGTGTGGAAGGAAACTCAAGGTCCTCAGATCTGACAATGGTGGTGAGTATGTCAAGTCTGAGTTTATTAACTATTGTGCAGATGCAGGTATTCAGATGCAGCATTCTATCCCCTACACACCACAACAAAATGGTGTTGCAGAGAGGAAGAACAGATCACTGAAGGAGATGGCAACATGCATGATGGAGGCCAAAAGTTTGCCACCAAAGTACTGGGCCGAAGCTATCAACTGTGCAGCCTATATCCAGAATAGGGTTCCTCACAAACAGCTTGATGGCATGACTCCCTTCGAAGCATGGAGTGGGCACAAGCCAGATGTGACCCATTTTAGGATTTTTGGCTCAAAGGCATGGGCTAGAATCCCGACAGAGAAGAGGAAGGCTTTGCAGCCACAAAGCCAAGAGTGTCTTTTTGTGGGATAATATAAAGATTCAAAAGGGTACAAGTTGATAAAATTGAGCACAAACAAAGCCTTCATTGAAATGTGTGTTCAGTTTGAAGAAGAACCCCTTGCAGAAGTGGAAGTTGGTGAAGCCTCTTCACCACCTGAACCTCAAGAAGTAAGTAAAGAGTTTGTTGAACATGCTGATTCTGAAATTTCTGATGGAGATGATTTTATTGCAGACCCAAACAGCCCCACAAGGCCTAAATGGGCAGCCAAGACACTACATGCAGCAGGTGAGCTAGCTGGGGATCCCAATGACCCAAGGAGGACTAGATCTCAATTTGAGAGTGGTCTGTGCATGAAGGATCCTATGTTTGCTGAAAAATACTATTTGATGGTGGAGTCTGATCCTCAAACATATGAAGAAGTAGCAGGAGATCCAAGATGGCAAGCTTCCATGAAGGAAGAGTTCAGCTCACTCCAGAAGAGCAACACATGGGAGCTAGTGGATCTTCCACTAGGAAGAAAGTTAGTCCAGTGTAAGTGGGTCTATAAGACCAAGTTTTCTGCTGATGGTTCACCACTGAAGTAAAAGGCTATATTGGTAGCTAAAGGCTACTCATAGGTTCATGGCATCGATTACAATGAGACCTTTGCCCCAGTGGCAAAGATGGATTCCATCAGGCTAGCTCTAGCCATTGCAGCCTCAAGGCAATGGGAGGTACATCATATGGATGTAAAGTGTGCCTTCCTGAATGGAGATCTCAATGAGGAGATATATATGCAGCAGCCCCAAGTTTTTGCTACTAACCCTTCTCTTGTGTGCAAGTTGAGAAATTCATTGTATGGGCTAAAGCAAGCCCCCAGGGCTTGGTATGCCAAGATAGATAGCTTCTTGCTATCTCTGAATTTTGTTCGGTGCAAATCAGATCCAAATGTCTATTTGAAGTCTGTTAATGGTTCATTAATGATCATTGCATTATATGTTGATGACCTCCTCATTACAGGAAGCTCAAAGGCTGAGATTGCTTCCCTAAAGGGAGCTATGAACCAATCCTTCTCCATGACAGATTTGGGGCTCTTAAGTCAATTTCTGGGGCTTGAGATTGCTCAAACCAAAGCTGGAATCAAGGTGCACTAGTCCAAATATGCCTTGGATTTGCTGATCAAATTCAGAATGAAATATTGCAAAGAAAGCAAAACTCCTTTCCTTTCAGGAGTGAAGCTGGAAGAAGCCGATTCTTCATCGATGCTATTATGTTCATCTTCAGAACAAGTAGCTGATATCTTCACCAAAGCATTTTGTGAGAAGACCTTCAGAAATCTCAAATCACTGCTGGGGATTGCTGATCATGCTGTCAAAGCATGAGTGGAGACAAGATTCTACAATTTTGTTTTACAGTCCATGTTTAAGGGAGGATTTTCCCAAGTTGGTTTTGCCTCTTTCCTTGTTTCATATGGACTTGCAGTATGTAAAAGGGTGACTAAGCCTTGTTTCTAGGCCCTATATGTCACGTCCCCAATGCCTCAGACCGGCAAAGAGGATGCGATCTACTTGCTATAACAGACCGGGCTAAGAGCCCATGAACATGTACAGGCTTAAAAATTGCCTAAGACAGAATGCTTAAACCTATGCATTGAACTTAATTATGCCCATATGAGAAATTAACATGCACAGATGCAATTGTCTACCATACACAATGGAAAACAACATTCATTCAAGCAAGCATTCTTCAACATGTTCATCATTTTCATTATCAGTAAATTAAGAATTGCAGAGGTAAAATGTACAAGATCACTTATCTTATGAAAGAATTGCTCCGCAACCAGCTACGTCGCTGCAACGTTCCACCCAACCATAGGCCAGCGTGCTCCTTAATCTCTCAGCAGCGCTGCCACCCCCGAGATGGGCATGACTCTCCAAGGAATAAGGGAACTAGCAGGCTTACACATAGCCAGGATACACAAAACACATAGCCAAGCCAACCAAGTTGGGTTTATCAGGCCATTAAGGAGCTGAAGAAGGCAATTGCTAAGCTGGTGAGCTCCTTACAGAGCCAAGAACACCCACACCAAAACTAGCCAGACCTCTAAGACACCCATCCACACCCAACACAAGGAATCAGTCCCTTCTCTGCTACACAGTCCCTCAGGCCCTGCATTCCCTTCCAGTGCTATTCAGGGGTGATGGAGAAGAAGGCCAACCATCTAGTTCTGTTTGTGTGGTTTCTAACACCAGGTTTATCAAGCAACCAAGCCAAAATCCTCATTCCTCACACAGTCCAAAGACCAACCATTGCACTCAGGCAACCAATTTAGCTATCACAACTTAAATAGGAAAACTAATTACACAGCCCCAATGAAACAGCAAAAACGACTCACAACGTGGGGGAAAACACACAGTCCTGTAGCTTATCAGTGAGCACAACTCACAGCAGGAAAAAACGTCCCAAATAGCCTGTGCGTGAGACCAATAGTCAGTGAGACAGCCAAAAACGTGAATGGCTCTTCACAGTCATGGTGAAAACACATGAAATCACAAAAACGTGAATGGAAAAATGCACCGGCAGCTCCAAAAACGTGAGAAAGACAACCCATGCCCTAGCATTACAAAAACGACCTGCAATCCATGGGAAAAATGAAGCCAACAGCCAAAACGTGGGATCCAAACACACAGGAAAAACTCCAGCTGCTCCCAAAACGTGAGAAAAATGAAAAACGTGAATGCATAGCAGAATGGCATACGTTTTTGGGCATTTTTCTTGCCAAGGAAGTCAGAACACATTTTTCAAAAATGGGTCTCTGCCCAATTCGAATTTTGGTTGCCCATACTCTTCCCATTCCATGCAATAACTAACTCAACCACATTCTGGCAGAAATAAATGATTGGGGAAAAAGACAAGAAAGGAAGTTGACAGTTTGATGGGTTTTCTCATAGACATTTGGCTTCTCCCCATTGGCTAAGGATTGACAAATTCCGAACCCCACATCCTTGTCCTTGGAAAAATCATGCCCCATTCGATTTGGTTGCCGCGACCGTAGCTGGTTGTGCTCATTTAATTAATTTTAGACTCATATTTACATAATGACAATCATCATATATGCTGCATGCCCCAATATACCATCGGTGACAATTTTAAATCCCAAAACATAGCATTACTGATCAATGGCGGGGTCTTGGCCTTTAACTCCGCACCATGATCATTACAATATATATACACGTCATATACATCTAATGTAACGGGGTCAAGACCGGGATGTGACACTATATATCTGATTTATTACTCATAAAGTCAAGCTTAAGGGGGGGTGTTAGAATAATCAACCCATAGTATTTACCCACTTAGACCTTAATTCATTTATTTTTGTCTTCTTTTCCTAGTCCATGAGTCCCACCATGTGCAAGTTTCTAATTGCCTATCCATAGAGGTCAAACTTGCCATCTTTGAATCATGTAGCGCTTGAGAAAGCCTTAGGAATCCAATCTCCTTTATTCCTGGCCTCCTAGGCGCCCATCTGCTT
Source organism: Pseudotsuga menziesii (assembly GCA_001517045.1). Lineage (NCBI taxonomy): Eukaryota > Viridiplantae > Streptophyta > Pinopsida > Pinales > Pinaceae > Pseudotsuga > Pseudotsuga menziesii. The sequence goes on from LPNX010156254.1 coordinate 48,792, forward strand.
TTTCTGCTTTATTCCTTGCTTTTTCAGTGTTTTAAGGCACATAGGAAAGCAAGACTAGGTGAGGTGAACTTGTTTTATTCCCCTTTCATCCTCCACTCTTTCCTCCATGCAAAAGCATGTATGAGCTTCCATTCCACCACTCATTAGCTTGCCCATGTGCCCTTGCCAATTCGTGAGCCTCATGACAGATTTGGGATCAGCTTTTTACACCTATGGGGGATTTGCCTATTTTGGGTAAGCCTGCTTTATGCTAGCTTTGGATGCCTCCTTATGCATTCGACCTATTGATGTATTCTATATATTCAGCAACCTATGTTATTACAGGGTTGGCTATTGTACAATGAGTTAATATAATTTTGTGTTACAGCTCCATATTCAGTCTCCATTGTTGACAATTTTGCATGATCAATTGTAATTTGTTGTGAGTGAAATTAATATATTGCTGGTCTAAATTTATACATGGTATCAGAGCTATTGTAGTTTGTTACTCTCCTCCAAAAATTGTTTTGCAGGTTCGACATCAAGACTGGGAGCCTTCTACTGACAGCCGGGACGGATTTTCTGAAGCTATGGATTCACAGAAAACTATCTTGACTCCCTTCAACTATTTTGAATGGAAAGCAGAGATGGAGATCTTGTTGAGAGCGAAAGGCCTCTACAGGGTGACTATGGTTACAGAAGCAGAGCCCAATGCTACTGCAGAGAAGATCAAATGGCACAATCAGAGAGATGAGGCCTATGGCCTCCTATGTCTTAGTACTTCCCGAGACCTCCTTTTCCATCTCGATGGATTAACTTCACCGGATCATGTATGGGAGAAGCTGTCTGAGCTTTTTGGAAAGACAGATGAGATGAGGGGACATCAGATCGAAAATGAGCTGATTTCTCTGACTCCCAACAGCTTTGAATCCCTGCAGCTATATTTCTCCAAGTTCAAAGCACTAGTTTTGCAGCTGAAGCAGTGTGGTATTGAAAAGAAAGATGATCAGCTCGTGTTGGCCATCCTATTGAAGCTAGGACCTGACCACTCAATCTTTGTTTTGGCCTTCTATGCCACAAAACTCACAGCTCGAACCTGGAAGATGCCTAGCCTCGCAGATTTCATGGAATCTCTCACACAGGAACAAGACAAGCTGGTGATGATGGGCACCATCAAGCCTTCCAAAGACCAAGCTCTGGTTGCTGGAGATTCGAGGGTGGATTCAAAAAGCAAAAATAAAGCTAAAAAGCCACCTGAGCAAAGAAGAGACAAGAAGCAGTCTCCAGAGGATCAACAAGGTCCCAAGAAAAATACCCAGAAGAAGAAAAACAAAGGTGATATGAACAAGTGCTCATACTGTTCGAAGGGCAATCATACTGAAAGCTCTCGTATGAAAAAGTAGATAGATATGCTAGCTCAATTGTTGGAGAAGAATGTGATCTCCCTTCCAGAAGGCTCAAAGAAGAGAGATGGAGGATCAAGTTCCGATGACAGAGAGAGAGTTCATGCTCTAGTTGCTGGCACATCAAGCTCACCCAGTTTTATCATAGATTCTGGAGCTTCAAGACACATGGTTTCGACTAAGGAGGCCTTCTCCTCACTGGACAAGTCTAAAGGACCATCTATTCTACTGGGAGATGACTCTCTCACTGAAAGTAAAGGCAAAGGAAGAATAGATCTTGATCATGGGCAGTTCAACAATGTGCTGTATGTCCCTGGTTTCGCCTCCAACCTTTTGTTAGTGTACCAGATGACCCACACTGGGTCTCCTAAGAAAGTCATATTCTCACCAGATGAAGTTGAGATCATAGAAATCTCAAGTGGAAGAATCATTGCAAAAGGAGTAGCGAATCATGCTCAAAAGGTATACATGTTTTCACACTTACTGCCTTATTCAAACCCCTTTGCTCTTCTTATCCATGCTAATGAAGCTAGCAAGCTATGGCATGAAATATTTGGCCATTTAAATTACAAGTATTTGTCTAATCTTAGTGAGAAAGATATGGTCATAGGGTTTCCCAAGATAAAATTTTCCAAAGGAGTATGCCAAGGTTGTATCCTAGGAAAACACCCAGAGCACAAATTTGAGAAAGCTAGCCATGAGAGAACCTCTGCACCCCTCGAGCTGATTCACAGTGATGTTGCTGGCCCATTCCCTCATATGTCCATGATTCAGGCCAAATATGCATTGACCTTTATTGATGATTTCTCCAGGTATTGTTGGGTTCACTTCATGAAACACAAGTCAGAAGTTTTTGGCCTATTCAAAGTCTTTAAGGCTTTGGTTGAAAGCCAGTGTGGAAGGAAACTCAAGATCCTCAGATCTGACAATGGTGGTGAGTATGTCAAGTCTAATTTTATTAACTATTGTGTATATGCAAGTATTCAGATGCAGCATTCTATCCCCTACACACCACAACAAAATGGTGTTGTAGAGAGGAAGAACAGATCACTGAAGGAGATGGCAACATGCATGATGGAGGACAAAAATTTTCCACCAAAGTACTGGGCCGAAGATATCAACTGTGCAGCCTATATTCAGAATAGGGTGCCTCACAAATATTTGGATGGCATGAATCCCTTCGAAGGATGGAGTGGGCACAAGCCAGATGTGACCCATTTCAGGATTTTTGGCTCAAAGGCATGGGCTAGAATCCTGACAGAGATAAGGAAGGCTTTGCAGCCCCAAAGCCAAGAGTGTCTTTTGTGGGATACTTTGAAGATTCAAAAGGGTACAAGTTGATAAACTTGAGCACAAACAAATCCTTCATTGAAAGGTGTGTTCAGTTTGAAGAAGAACCCCTTGCATAAGTGGAAATTGGTGAAGCCTCTTCACCACCTGAACCTCAAGAAGTAAGTAAAGAGTTTGTTGAAAATGATGATTCTGATTTGTCTGATGGAGATGAGTTTATTGCAGACCCAAACAGACCCACAAGGCCTAAATGGGCATCCAAGACACTACATGCAGCAGGTGAGCTAGCTGGGGATCCCAATGACCCAAGGAGTACTAGATCTCAATTTGAGAGTGGTTTGTGCATGAAGGATCTTGAGTTTGCTGAAAAATGCTATTTGATGGTGGAGTCTAATCCTCAAAAATATTAAGAAGCAGCAGGATATCCAAGATGGCAAGCTGCCATGAATGAGGAGTTCAACTCACTACAGAAGAGCAACACATGGGAGCTAGTGGATCTTCCTCCAGGGAGAAAACTAGTACAGTGTAAGTGGGTCTATAAGACAAAATTTGCTGCTGATGGTTCACCACTGAAGTACAAGGATATATTGGTAGCTAAAGGCTACTCACAGGTTCATGGCATCGATTACAATGAGACTTTTGCCCCAGTGGAAAAGATGGATTCAATCAGGCTAGCTCTAGCCATTGCAGCATCAAGGCAATGGGAGGTACATCATATGGATGTAAAATGTGCCTTTCTGAATGGTTATCTCACTGAGGAGATATATATGCAGCAGCTGGAAGGTTTTTCTACTGACCATTCTCTTGTGTACAGGTTGAGAAAGTCATTGTATGGGCTAAAGCAAGCCCCCAGGGCTTGGTATGCCAAGATAGATAGCTTCTTGCCATCTCTGAATTTTGTTTGGTGAAAATCAGATTTTAATGTCTATATAAAGGTAATTAATGGTTCATTAATGATCATTGTGTTATATGTTGATGACCTCCTCATTACAGGAAGCTCAAAGGCTGAAATTGCTTCCCTAAAAGGAGCTATGAACCAAGCCTTCTCCATGACAGATTTGGGGCTCTTAAGTCAATTTCTGGGGCTTGAGATTGCTCAAACCAAAGCTGGAATCAAGGTGCACCAGTCCAAATATGCCTTGGATTTTCTGATCAAATTCAGAATGCAAGATTGCAAAGCAAGAAAAACTCCTTTCCTTTCAGGAGTGAAGCTGGAGGAAGATGATTCTCCACCGATGGTAAAGAACACTTTGTATAGACAGTTGATTGGATGTTTATTGTATTTGATAGATACTCGACCTGATCTTTTTTATGCAGTCAGTGTTGCTTCTAGATTCATGGAACAGCCCCATGATATCCATTGGAAAGAAGCCAAGAGGATCCTTAGCTTTGTTCAGGGAACAAGGACACATGGGATTTTCTATAAAGCCAATTCTGACCTTGAGTTAATTGGTTTTACTGACAGTGATTGGGCAGGTGATAGCACAGACAGGAAGTCCACTTCAGGTTATGTGTTCATGCTTGCAGAAGGGCCAATCATCTGGTCAAGCAAGAAACAGAGTGCCATTGCACTCTCATCTACAGAAGCTGAGTACAGAGGAGTTGTCAATGTAGCAACTCAGTGTTTATGGTTGCAGGGTTTACTTGGAGAGTGTGGTTTCGAACCTGAGTACTCAACTACCATCTACTGTGATAACCAGCGTACCATTCGAATCTGCAAAGATCCAGTTCAGAAGCAGAGAACCAGACACATTGAGATTCACATGCACTACATCGGGGAGCTTGTGCATGATGGCACCATTCACCTACTCTTCTGTTCATCTTCAGAACAAGTAGCTGATATCTTCACCAGAGCATTTTTAGAGAAGACCTTCAGCAATCTCAAATCACTGCTAGGGATTTCTGATCATGCTGTCAAAGCATGAGTGGAGACAAGATTCTACAATTTTGTTTTACAGTCCATGTTTAAGGGAGGATTTTTCCAAGTTGGTTTTGCCTCTTTCCTTGTTTCATATGGACTTGCAGTATGTAAAAGGGTGGCTAAGCCTTGTTGCTAGGCCCTATATTTTGATTTATTACTTATAAAGTTAGGCTTAATGGGGGGTGTTAGAATAATCAAACCCATAGTATTACCCACTTAGACATTATTTCATTTATTTTGTCTTATTTTCCTAGTCCATGAGTCCCACCATGTGCAAGTTGCTAATTACCTATCCATAGAGGTCAAACGTGCCATCTTTGACTCATGTAGCACTTGGGGAAGCCTTAGGAATCAAATCTACTTTATTCCTGGCCTCCTAGGTGCCCATCTGCTTTTTCTGCTTTATTCCCTGCTTTTTCAGTGTTTTAAGGCACATAGGAAAGCAAGACTAGGTGAGGTGAACTTGTTTTATTCCCCTTTCATCCTCCACTCTTTCCTCCATGCAAAAGCATGTATGAGCTTCCATGCCACCACTCATTATCTTGCCCATGCGCCCTTGCCAATTCGTGAGCCTCATGACAGATTTGGGATCAGCTTTTTACACCTATGGGGGATTTGCCTATTTTGGGTAAGCCTGCTTTATGCTAGCTTTGGATGCCTCCTTATGCATTCGACATATTGATGTATTTTATATATTCAGCAACCTATGTTATTACAGGGTTGGCTATTGTACACTGAGTTAATATAATTTTGTGTTACAGCTCCATATTCAGTCTCCATTGTTGACAATTTTGCATGATCAATTGTAATTTGTTGTGAGTGAAATTAATCTATTGCTGGTATGAATTTCTACAGAAATCCATCACTTTTCAAAATATTACAATGGCTAAACAATCATACTTGCAATTGGTTGCAAAACCATACCTAGATCCCACATCAACAGCTTCAAAACCATACTTAAATCCCACGTCAGTAGCTTCAAAACCACACTTAACAACTTGAAAGCCTCAACATCAGGCTCTTCATACGGAATGGAAAATCCTTAGTAGCGAGCTCTTCATACTCAATGGCCCACTTATAAGTTAATCTCGCTCCTACAAAATCCAATAAAAAATAATCACTTGTAAAATAGAAAAACAATGAACTGTAAATTAGAAAAACAATGAAGCAAATTATTTATCTTGTTCAACAACTAACAACAATAACCAAGATCATGTGCAAAATAGGAAAATCTAATCTAACAAATTCAATTTAAGAATTGGTTAAAATTAAACTTGAATGGCTAAATTTGCAACTATTTAGTACCTAAGAAAAGTAAAACTCAGTTCTAAACCAGGAAATGGATTTCAACAGGAAATATAATCAACAAATTCACAAAACAATTATGCTCGACTGCACAGGTAGAAACCTGTATACATAGTGCAATCTGTGAAGGAGTTCACCCCTATATGTCATGTGGTTAATGAATGACATGACAACTATGGAAACTGATGAATGATTTAAGAAAGTCTCAAATCCAACGCCCAAAAGAATAAATAATAGATTTCTTTACCTGTGGAGTCGCCATTCTGCTATGTATGATTTGGTGCAAAAGTGTAACAAATGCACTCAAACACAAGTTGGAAATGCTGGTGCAACAAAAAAGTAAAATGTATGACTTGTGTATGTGAGAAAAGTTGTATAAACCTACTTTCCCAAACACGCAATAAACATAAATCAAAAGAGAAGAGGGAAGTGAAACCTTAGGGGAATCTGCTTGATGAGCTCGCCTTGTTGGAACAAGAGAAGGTGAACTGAAAAGAAGAATCGTCTTTTATGGAGTGCTTCCATGGCGCTCAATAATAGCTACAATAAACATGTTAACAGGTGTTATAATAAAAATCAATATATATTTTTAGTGGAAACAACTTACAACTCTTCTAATCAAGATGAAAAACAAAATTACACTATTGCAACAAATTCTCAGGCCAAGTCCAAGCAATCATAGCTTCAAAATATCTAGAGACGAACACTACCAATTTATATTGTTTGACATAGGAGTGCACTAATATACCTCATCTAAATCTGCTGATGCATTGCAAGGTGGGAGCTTTAAGGCCTCTCATAAATTGAGCACTTGTTTTTGGAGCTCAGAAATCACAAGAAAGTGTCCAACCCAACCATAACCACCAAGTCCTTCACTATCCACGTTCTGTAGTTGTGACATGTTCATACTTAGCCTGGTCTGCAGTGCCAATTCCCGTGGGGCTATCACCTACAAGAGATAGAAACTATTATAGCATAACTGGAGAAAGAAACATATCATTTCTAATTATTTGTGGAATGAATGCTTTGGATTGCAAATGTGCAAATAATAGTACAGTAAAAAAACTTCAAGCAAAAAACAAATTCCTTGAAGGCTCTTCCTAGAAGGGCATAGTATACAAGAAACAAATAACTATTTCTAACTCTCTTTATCATTCTGGTAAGTATCAAGAGATTTAAAAATTTCCCAGTTTCTCTCTCCTTCTAAAGGAAAATCAATCTCTTCCTTCTTCAGTTGGTTCTATTTCAAAAGGACCGCATTGTTTGAACTCTAACAACGCAGCAATTTTAGAAGCAAAGGATTAAATATCCAGAAATGAAATACTTTTAGACAGGAATTATTCTTTGGAAGTTGCAAGAAGTAAGGCAAAATACTAGGATTCCTTCTTCTGCTGGTGAGCAACCTATTAGCATTGGATCTTTGTCAAATATTCCCTCTACATGGAACTCAGATGGGATGAAAAGTGGAAGTATAGCCACAAAAGGTGCTGCTACCAATGGGCCGCAAAGTGATATACCTATGAGTAATGTTTGTATGTTGGATCATACTGATAATGGGAATAAGACTTCTATACATTTGAGTATTTTTGTTGCCAGTGAGGGGCACAAAATTGTTAAACGCTTGGGAAACAAGGATATGATGAGTCATGATTATGGAAAAAGACATTCTCGTGCTAAGGAAATGCCAGATAAACACTTGGGAAATAGGGATATGATGAATCATGACCATGGTAAGGGATATTCTCCTGCTAAGGAAATTCGAGATGGTAAAAAAATCAATTAGGGTGCTGCTAATGTGTATCAAGTTGATGAAGACCCATTGTCCATTCACACTAATATGATTATCCATGTGACAGATTTGGGGAATAATGATACTAACCTTTCATCCTCAAGAAATGTCTTTGTAATAGCTCAGAATCCTGGAAATGAGGGGAAAATAGCCTTTTTGGGGTTTTATAACATTGGTTCATTGTCTAACCTGGGTTAACCCATCAGACATGGTTGAGTTTGATTGAGACTCGGTTGGTTTAACTGAGCCTTGTGAGAGTTGGCCGACTCTGCCAAGGTCAAATCCTGGTTTACTTGGTCAAACCGAATCAGGCAAAGTCTACCTAGGTCTGGGCTGGTCTGAAGACTCTGAACCAACCTATTTTGAGGATGAATTGGGTATGCTAGAACTTGGATGTGTCCTATGACTTTGCTCAGTAGTACTCACAGAGTTTAGAAGCTTGTCTCCAGGGTGCCCCTCTCTAAATCACATCGTACAAGAGGATCCAAGAAATTCATATCAAACAAGGGGTGAATGGTGAAAGCTCATTAATCCACTTCTATGTGCCTTGAAGAGAGGGTACGCTCCTCTTGTATGGGTATGGATCATGTTTCGGACTTAGGACTGTTTTGCTTAAGGCTTATCCCTGCCTTATCTCTATAAAACATTGTGGTGTTATGTTTGCATTCTACTTAATCTCTATTTGCATAGCTTTCATATCCCTTGCTTGTACCTGGTGCATATGTTCCTGCGAGGTGGTGGCTCAGTTATTTTCCTTGTTTGAATTCCAATGGAATTTTAGTACTAGCCTGGGAAGGTTATATGTTAGTCAAAAGTTCAGATCGTTGGCTTATCACTTAAATCAATATAATTACACACCTTTATTTTAGACACAAAATTTTTGTTAGAAATGTAAAGCACTTCCCTGTATGTGACAATACTGAAATAATAACTTAATCATCCTTCACCCTTTACATTACTCCCCATGTTTCATAGTCATGTCTACAACTTTACATAAATTTGTGATATTTTAATTTTTCTCTATGTTAGGGTTTACCTTCTTGGTGTGCACTCCCTTAATCACCATTTTTAATTTTTTAGTTTTATTTCATAATGACACACCTTTGTTTTAGATGGAAAAGTTTTGTCAGAAATGTCAAGCACTTTCCCGTATGTGACAATACTAAAATAATAACTGAGTCATTCTTCACCCTTTACATTGCTCTCCATGCTGTTAGTCATGTCTGCAACTGTACATAAAATTGTGATATTTTTCTGTATGTTAAGGTTTTACTTTCTTGGTTTATACTCTCTAACTCGTCATTTTTATTTTTATTTCACATGTATTTATTTCACTTGTTGGTCATTCATGGATATCAATAAAATATCATATTTTTCTTTAGAAAAATACTCATTGGCAAAATATAGCCCTAAAAATATCCCTGGTTGTTGACTTTCCAGGCTGATTACAAGTGGTTTCATGGGGATCAATTGCAATTATTCCAGTTGCAGGTTCGTCAATTGCTATTATGATAGCCTTTCTCCTTCTTAGAAATCTTGGTGCCTCAGTTGTGGAGGTAGCCACCGATGCTTTCATGGCAGAATGTGGTAAAAAGGACTAGGGTATTTCATCAGGTGAGCTTCAATCCTTTGCATGAATGGCATTGGCTACAGGGAGTGTCCTGGGGAGCTTACTTGGCGGGATTTTTGTGAGCCAAGTTGATGCAAGGACTATGTTCATAATTTTTCTTTTACCTTTGAGCATCCAAATTGGGACTTCCTTGATTTTCAGGGAGGACCCCTTTGGCCTTTGTAGTATAAAGCAAGCTAAGGTTGCACAATATCCAAGCCCAATCAAGAGTAAGTCATGGGATGTACCATCTTTTTACAAATCAGTTACTGGTGCATCTATGAATGGTATAATTGGTCTATAGTGGAGGAAGAGGTCTATAATGAGAAGCATCAAGAATCAAATCTCAGATATTTTAGGAGTCATAAGGAGACCAGAAATTGCATATCCTCTTACTTGGTTTGTTGCATCTATTGGAATGACACCACTTTTAACAAGAACTATGTTTTTCTACCACACATAGCATTTGAATATTCATCCACACATCTTGGCACTTGCAAAGGTGGTTGGGCAGATGAGCCTTCTATTAGGAAGTTACATCTACAATTGCTTCCCCATGAATCAATAATAAGAATCTTTTCTAAGGAATAAAATGCCAATAAAATCTAATGACAAGCACTTAAACATGTATGTTTGATTATACCTGCAAAGAGGAACCTTGCAGATGTCTGGTTCAGAACACTTTCTTGAATGTAGTTCAAGCAGTTGCCACATTCTTTTGCAGTTTACACATCCACCAGGGACTCTAGTTTTACAGGCAGCAAAATGTCAGACTAAGGATTCGAGCCCTTGCAAGCTGGGAAATTGCAAGGCCCTTGGTTTTCATCTAAATCCTTGTCATGAGGCCCTATTGTTCGACAGCCATATCTGCATATGTGAACAAGTGCTTCCATGGCATCATATAGTTGTAGGTATATCTTCTTCTCCTCTATCTTCCGAAGCCTCTCTTGCTTTCTCTGTTAATGTAAAAATGGAAACCCAAATTATTAATCAGAGCTATAAGTTTAAGTCTTTCTAATTATATATTTCAATCCACTTTTATTTTTGGGTTTAGCTACTCAGAGAATAATCCTCAACGACAGATTCCAGAAGCTCTTGCTCCAGCTTACGATTGGACTGTCTCATCACTTTCCATCCCTCTGACTTGGCAACAGTTTTGATTCTCTTCAAAATAAGGCGCATGCATAACAGATTCAAGCGCAGTTCATCACATAATCTTGCCAGTTGTAATACATCAATAACATTATCTGTTGTGAGAAATCCATGCTCCAAATTTTGTGTGCACACCAGTTTTAAGGATGGCATTGAAAACACATGTGAAAGTACTAATAGATGGAGGACATATTTATTCATATATTTTTATTCATACCTGAATCATAAGGATCAAGATGTTAGTTTCCAAATATAGATAGCATCAATGATGGAGCAAGAGCAACGTTTCCCTTGTTTCCAGTGATAAAGATCCCTGAGTTTATGAATACCACAGGGCTACTATGAATTTATGAAACGCCATTATGAACATCAATTATGGTTTTTCAGCCTCGCATGAATGAGATAAGGATATGTATGTTAGGAAGGAGACTGTTAATGTGGAACGAAACCACATTATAAAGATATGCCACTATAGTAGGGAGAAAACAATTTAGACATAATTTTTCATTGTCACATTTACAATCCCGAGTACACTCAGAATCCATCCAAAACCAGTAATTATTATCCTCATTATGTGTTCAAGAGAGAATATTTCTATTAAAATATAAAGTCATTTCAATTGATTTGCACACAAAAATTTCCAGGCCATTAACTCCATCTTGGTGTTGCTTTTGTTTAAGGTTTGATGTTCCTAGGAACATAATCTGTCTGCATTTGAAGGTGAAATTAAATCTTAGGGTGATTTGTTGAAGAAAAGGGGGAATATAAAAATTTGGGTTTGCGTTATGAAAGTGTTGGAGGTCGCAATTCACACCTTTAGATCAAACTGTTAAATGAGCCCATCATAAAAGGGGAATGTGGCTTAGTGGCAGAGTAGTCCATCGGTAAGGGTAAGGTCCTGTGCTCAATTCCTATCCTGGTATGAGAGCAGGTAGGCCTTACGTAGCTACGAGGCCTAACCTAAAGTGTGGTTTGAGGGAGGTGTTGGAGTAACGATTCATACCTTTGGAGGTGTCTGTCATGAAAAGAGCATGCAGCTTAGTAGTAGAGAAACCTGTTAGCCAAGGGGTGAGATCTATGTTCAATTAATAGCCTGGTATCAAAGCAGGTAGGTTTGAGGTGGCTAACGGGGAATGTTGAGAGGCAGCAATCCATAGATTCCACACCTTTAGATTGAATTTTTAACGGTACCTATCATCAAATGGAAATGTATCTTAGTGGAGTGGGTAGGACATTGGCCAAGGCCAAATTTTGGGTTCAATTCCTACCCCAGCATCAGAGTGGCAGGATCAAGGTAGCTGGAAGACTGGACCACAAAAGTGATTTGAAAAAGGGGTGTTGGAGGCAGCAGTCCACATATTGAGCCATTAAGGGTCTACATTCAATAAAAGAGGCATGTAACTCAGTAGTAGAGCACCTCGTCAGTCTGATGCCTTACCTATGTAGCTTTCAATAAAAGGAATTTCTTGGATAAGAGATAGATTGCTCTTGGATTTTGGCGCCAACAACCTACTTTTTGACATAGACAGGATAACCATCTTGAATTGGTTTTGCATAACTGAATAGTAAAACAAAGTTTTCACTTGTTTCCTGAAAACAGTGATACCTAAAAACTGTTTCTGGTCAGCTGGATACATGTTGAGAGTAGATACATGTCCCCAGCTTCTGAAATATTTCCAGGGGAAGAAAACAACATGGAAACGTTATGGAAACAACCAGAAACTACTGAAACATTTTTTAAAACGTTTTAGTCATTTCTTGGTAATTTTCTGAAATGGGACCCAAAACTGCTCAAAGTTTCTACCTCCCACAACATTTTTTTTTAAGTTAACAAAAGGGTTTGGTGGAATCCTCCACAATGGCGTAGAAACCATAAAATGAAAATGATAGGGTAAATAAAGACAAAATGAGGGTTGGAGGGATAACATTTTTCGCTTCAGTTGGCCATATTCATTTTGACAGCAACAAATTTTTGACTATAGGGGGGAATTTTAGGGTGTAAGGATCCTAAGTTGTCTCTGCATTTTATTTTTCGCAGCCGCAACAGTTATAACTTCTACTTCTTCGAGGGTTCTACTGATCTTGAGGGATTTCAAATTTCCTAGGTTTCTTGTTGCTTCCTATTATTTCCCATTGAGGTTTCCCTCACTGTCTCCTATATTTCAGGATTAAATACATTTCCTACAATTTCTCATTTCTAGAAAATTGTATAACATAGCCTAAAAATGATCTACTTAATTCATCCGTAGAGGGCTATTCTCTTAATTCTTAAACAAAATCCTAGAAGGGAATGGAAAACAAACAAGTACAAATCTTGCCAGATGTAAGAGGGAATTCACGCTAAAGCAAACGGGTTTTAGTGTTTTTTATTTGTATTTTTTATAAAATTGTATCCTCTTTCATATTGATGTAATATGAACAGAACAGAACTTCAGAACTTAAACTAAAGCTAGGGATTTTCAATTCTAGTATGTGAAGATTACCTAAATGAATAAAGGAAGCGTATGAAATCCTGAACTGCATCGTAAGGAACTCCTGTAATCATAAAGCTTCATGTGTCTTATCATCAGCATTGCCACAGCATAGATTGTGATTTGAGAGCATGCTCTGCCATTTTTCTGAACAATTCACCAACTTCCAGGATGACCGTCCTCAATGCCTTGTTGTTGTCCAGGAACTATATATGCAAAAATCATGTTGTTAAGGAGAGAATGCCTAATGAACCATATTAATCTGGATTTATTGGACCGATCTTAATAAATTCAAATTTCGAGGTCCATCAAATACTGTTCTAGTGCTTAGTTTCCATGCCAGGAAAATATTAAACCAAGTATTTGGTGAAACTAGGGCTACAGCCACATTTTCTAATACACATCATGTCTTGTTCATATTCAAAGCTTGAACAAGCCAACGAGGCTGTTTCAGATTTTCTCGTCTTGATATCTCACCAGTTTGCAGATCAAGGGATTGACTCTCATTCCTATTTCTCTCATATTCAACATCAAACCTTTTCCATTCAACTCTATAATTTTCATTACTTTTATAGTCCTCCCCAGTTCCTCGGGTCCCCTCCATCATCCCATTTTTTCCTTGATCAGCCATTTAAGGCCTAACAGAAGCTAAAGGGAAGAGTGTTGCTTCATCACTGCATATCAGACCTGTAGATTTGCCTTGTTTGTTCAGTTGGTATTTCTGGCAAGGATAATCCTAAACTCGGACAACTTTGCTGACCACTATGTTCTGTTTTACCTTTTTTCCATCCAGTACCCAAGGTCAGCTGCACATCAGTATCGGGTTCAAGGCACATGCGGAAACTCGATAATTTGTCCAATTTTGGATGATTGTTGACACATATTTTTAAAGTTGTGTCTTCCTCATTTGGATATGTATCTTTTTCATTCATATATTCCATGGCAGGCTTTTCAAGATCGAAATTTCTGCATGTAGCTCTGCTAGGTTGCAATCTGTAGAGATCTTGTGAGCCATCTTTGATTTCTTGCAGGCCATTTGGTATGCTCTATCCAATAAAATCAGAACTAAAGGTCTGCATCTGATCCATACCCCAAACAGGCTGTCTATAACATATATTGTCTTTATCTGTTGCAGAACCAGTGAGAGCATCCCAAAAATTCATTTTTTCTTCCGATTATATATGGTTTGATCCAAACTGAAAGATGATAGGACTAGTTTGTCTTGTTACTGGAGCAAAATTTGATGTGCCATCTTTGTTTCTAAGCTTAGCCATTAGTAACTTCTGAACATGATAGAGACGATGCAGTTCACGGACCTGCATCAACCCAAGAACAAAAAGAATGAGTCAGACCTTTGCAGATAATCCCAATCTTATGGGAATAAAATCACCTTCCACCTAACATTCCTATAATTTGAAAACTTTATAAGGGATTTTTTTACAGAAGGAACATAATATGTTTAAACCTTGTGAAATCATGCATTTATTTCTTATTTCTCGGTTCATATTGCTTATGTACCTGTCCTCAAAAAATTTCCTCTTGCTTAAGCATTGTCTGCTTAAGCATTTCTTTGTTATGCTGCACCCCATATCTTTCCATCCTTCCTTTTTTTAGGTCACTGTAATTCTAGTCCCTACAGCAAGCTTGATTGTCTATTGATGGTATCACTTCAGGAAACTGTGGCCAAGGATCTACAAACTTAAATTTTATTCATTTTTATTTGAATGCATTCTTGTTTGAGAAAGTTTTGTGCAAGTTTGTTTCATAGTGCACTTTTGCTGCCATACCTGCAAGAACTGGACATCCAATGCAAGAAACACAATAAGAAATGTGCATTAAAGAAATAACTTTTGCACAAATGAACCTTTGAAGTAGACAGTAAAGTAATGATTAAATTTACATTTGCAATATCGATGAGTAACAAAAACAATTCATGGAGTTATCCATCATATTTGATTCAAACTTTCAGTCATAACATATTAGTTATTAAATAATCAGGCCATAATCACTCAATTCATCTCTTGGTTGGGATTTTAGAACTTGGTCATTTACTAATGGTCCCATATATTTCCATCTATGTTGTTTGCACAGTCTTGGAGCTACTTTTAAGATATGAATCATGTCGCAGATTATAAATTTAAGAGATACAAATGAAACTAATGTATTTTGTCATTCTTTATGTCATTGGGCTGCGTATGCTAGGGCTTTCTCTGCTTCCCAAACCCCTTCTGGATATGCTAGGGATTCCTTTTCCTCAAGATACAGATCTCGGTGGATAGAGAATGGCTATAATACGAGTAGGGATTTCTTCAGGTTATGTGGCAATCCTTCCCTGTGAACTGAACAGAGACAAAAATTCTCAAGTCTCACAGAAGAGACAAATGAAAGGAACATATGTTCAATCAGAAATGATTATTAGGATCCAAATTGGGGGTTTCCATATGATGGAGAGGGAGGTAAGTGGTGATAGAAATATGTTTCCTTTGTTCTCTTCTGGGGCTCCAAACTCGTTCATGAATCCTGCACACTCAGTAGATTTTCTCATTCTATGGTTGTTTGGTAGACAAGAGATTTAAGGGACTCTGCTGTGAGAAGAAGAGTACCTCCATCATTGACAAAGGTCGCTGTGAAACCGATGAAGACTACCTGCATTATTACCAATTTCATATTCATGGCCCCCAATACCTATATCCCTACATAAAATAAAAAATACCCATTGGCCACTTAATCCTAATTGATAGATTGGATTTACTTTTCAGTATATTAAAACTGCCAATATAAATCGATGCACTAGGCTATTACAGAACTAGAAAAACCCTTGTGATGGTGACAGAATTCTGCACCATTCCAACAGGCGTGCTTGTGTTTCTTATTTTTCTTTTGGGTTGGTGCCCTTGTAGGGGAAATCTCAATTCTGCTTTGGACAAGAAGAGGCCAGGGGACCATTGCTGAAACAAGATGTGCACCAAAAGGAAACTTCTTGGTAATCTAGCTTTTGTTTCTAAACTACTCCATCAACATTTGAAAGCATTTTCTTTCGATGACCAGGTTCCAAATCCAGCTACATGTCCGAAAATAGACTCCAGGGTGATTGAGATGATCCTTCCAAAACACCCAGGAATTACCTCAAGGGAATCTAATTCTAAAAATGCAGAGGGAGGTTTAGATTCCTTACCCATATTTAAATAGAGGCACTGCAACTATTCTGCAGATTTATTACATTTGCCTTCAATTGTTGTCATCAAAACCATGTATCAGCTCTCTCCTCCTTAGCTCAACCTCATTTTCTTCCAATTCCCTCTCCTTTTTTTAAATCCTGCAATTAAGGTTAAAAGAGATTTAAAATATTGTATCGTAGAAAACACAAAGAAGGAAACTAAAATGAAAGACAACTGGGCCTCTCCTTTCTTTTAAATCTTGTAATCCTCCAAACATAAAATTTAAAATAGATACAAAATATTTCATCATACGAAAACTCAACAAAAAAAACTAAACTGAAATAAATAGTTGATCCTACAGTACATGTGAAGACATACTTTTGTTGTCCCAAGAGGTATGTCTACAGTGGCACAATGATCATAGCTGAAGTCTGATGGTTCAACTAGAAGAGGTGAAAACCTGGAACCTCCAACTGATGGAACACTTCCAATATGCTAAGAAATCAAAGTAGTTTTCAGCTAACTTAGGGTTTCAGGGTTGGGTCAGAGAAGTGTCTTGGCCCAGATCTGTACGCCTTTATTTGGTAACAACTTGGTTACCTGTCATAGTCAAGCTTGTTCAAGATTATGTGCATTCAATAAAGGGAAATGAACTGCACAATATCTTGGAGGAAGGATTGAGTGCTCTTGTTGGTACTCTTCCTATAGCAGACGAAGAACAAGTCTTCAAAATTTGGATTAGTGCTTGTCTCAAGAGAATAGCATGGCCTGATCTGAGCATGAGTTTTGATTTATGGTGTGACAAACTCAAAAAGGCTCAAGATGAAAAGGATTCAGCTTCGTTGGATCTTCCCAAGGGTAGTGATAGACATGGCAGTGCTTCAGCTTCAGGAAGTTATTGTTATCTATCAAACTAATATTTTACTATTCTGGATACCGATTTTTTTCCAGTAAGTGCATGTATGACTAGATTGAATTTCTTGTTTTGATATATTCAATATTTTAACTGAAGGAATTTAACTCAAAAGAAAGAGCAATTCCATTGGCCTTATAGGCAATGTTCTTTGAAGTTGCATGTAAACACTTCTGAAAATTTAATTTATATAGTGGAAATGATTCAATATAGCTTGCAATGCAAAAAATTCTTCAATATTTTGATGGATTATGAATTTATTTCCAATGACAGTGAGTTGTAAAAGATGAACATGTTATTTTTGGTGAAAAGTAGCAGAACATGCATCATATAAGAGGTTCACTAATCAGACGATCAATGTTTGTATGTTTTTATAAATGCACTATGGATTTACATTTTCTTCCTTGAACCTCTATGTCAGATTTTCTTATGTACAAGTTTTCTAAGTTTTCAAGTCTTATATCAAGTAAAATTCAATTGTTGTCCACTCATTACTTACAAATTAGTTTTCAACAGTACTTACTTCCCTTTGTTCTTTTCTAAAGTAGTACTATTTATCTGATATATGATGCTTCATCATATTGATTATATTCTTAGATAGTATACAATTTACTTGGGCTATGCTGAACACTTTTCATAATGTTTGCAGGGTGCACATAATGTAACTGATTATAATAAAGATTGCTAAGACTCCACAGTCTGAGGGCCAAATTTTAGCTAAAAGCAAGGTGAAGAGTGGATGTCTATGTTTATTAAATAAATGGTTTGGTTGTTCATTGAAGCTCAACGTGCACCTGCACATAGACTTGGTAAGGCAACCTATGCATTGCAGCCTAAAGAAACTCTAGGAAATTACAAAATAACACCTTTGCAAATGTTCTCTGATGATGCTTGAAAATATTCTATAAAGTCAGTAAAGAGTAGCACTTACTGTCCACTATAGGATTTGTGTCTCTGAACCAACCTTGGCTATCTTACCAGTAGTAGTGGAAAAACTGTTGAAATAACACAGTAATCACTTTTTCAATCTCCCTAGTTCTTTTTCAAAGGTCCTATTTGTGATAATGCAAGTCACTTGTGATATTGAAAATAGATAACTTTGGGTGATGCAGGAGTATCCATGAGCTCTAGCACTGCAGCTATTCTGCACATTTCTTACATTTTCCTTCAATTGTTGTCAAACTAGATGCTTGCTCTCTCCTCCTTAGCTCAACCTCCTTTGCTTCCAATTCCCTCTCCTTTTTTTTTAAAATCCTGCAATTAAGGTTAAAAGAGATTTAAAATATTGCATCATAGAAAATACAAAGAAGGAAACTAAAATGAAAGACAACTGGGCCTCTCCTTCGTGTTACAATATTGTAATCCTCCAAACATAAAAGTTAAAAGAGATATCAAATATTTCATCATACGAAAACTCAACGAAAAAAACTAAACTGAAATAAAGAGTTGATCCTACAGTACATTTGAAGACGTACTTTTGTTGTCCCAAGAGGCATGTCTACAATGGCACCATGATCATAGCTGAAGTCTGCTGGTTCAACTGGAAGAGGTGAAATCCTGGAACCTGCAAGTGGTGCAACACTTCCAATATTCTGAGAATTCAAAGTAGTTTTCAGCTAACTTGGGGTTTAATGGTTGGTTCACAGAAGTGATTTTTCCCAGATCTGTATGCCTTTCTCTGGTAACAACTTGGTTACCTATCATATTCAAGCTCATTCAAGATGGTGTGCATTCAATAAAGGGAAATGAACTGCATAGTATCCTGGAGGAAGGATTGAGTTCTCTTGCTAGTACTCTTCCTATAGCAGACCAATAACAAGTCTTCAAAATTTGGATTAGTGATTGTCTCAAAAGAATAGCATGGCCTGATTTGAGCACAACTTTTGAGTTATGATGTGACAAACTCAGAAAGGCCCAAAATTAAAAGGATTCAGCTTTGTTGGATCTGCCCAAGGGTAGTGATAGACATGGCAGTGCTTCAGCTGCAGGGAGTTATAGTTCTCTCTCAAACTAATATTTTACTATTCTGGATACTGATTTTTTTCCAGTAAGTGCATGTATGACTAGATTGAGTTTCTTGTTTTGATATATTCAAGTTTTTTACTGAAGGCATTTAACTCAAATGCAAGAGCAATTCCACTGGCCTTATAGGCAACGTTCTTTGAAGTTGTGTGTAAACACTTCTGAAAATTTAATTTCTATAGTGGAAATGATTCAATATAGCTTGCAATGAGAGAGTTGCTTCATTATTTTGATGGATTATGAATTTATTTCTAATGACAGTAAGTTGTAAAAGATGAACATGTTATTTTTGGTGAAAAGTAGCAGAACATGCAGCCTATAAGAGGTTCACTAATCAAACGATCAATGTTATTATGTTTTTATAAATTCACTATGGATTTACATTTTCTTCCATGAACCTCTATGTTCATATTTTCTTATGTACGAGTTTTCTGAGTTTTCAAGTCTTATATGAAGTAAAATTCAATTGTTTTCCACTCATTACTTACAAATTAGTTTCCAACGGTACTTACTTCCCTTTGTTCTTTTCTGAAGTAGTATTATTTCTCTGATATGTGAGACTTCATCATATTGATTTTATTCTTAGATAGTATACATTTTCCTTGGGCTATGCTGGACACTTTTCATAATGTTTGCAGGGTGCACATACTATAACTGATTATAATAAATATTGATGAGACTCCACAGTGTGAGGGCCAAATTTTAGCTTAAAGAAAGGTGAAGAGTGGATGTCTATGTTTATTAAAGAAATGGTTGTGTTGTTCATTGAAGCTCAATGTGCACCTGCATATAGACTTGGTAAGGAAACTTATGCATTGCATCCTAAAGAAACTCTAGGAAATTACAAAATAACACCTTTGTAAATGTTCTCTGATGATTCCTGAAAAATTTTCTGATGTCAGTAAAGAGTAGCACTTACTGTCCACTATAGGATCTATGTCTCTGAACCAACCTTGTCTATCTGACAAGTAGTAGTGGAAAAATTGTTGAAATAACACACTAATCAGTTTTTCAATCTCCCTAGTTCTTTTTCAAAGGTCCTATTTGTGATAATGCAAGTCACTTGTGATATTGAAAATAAACTTACTGTGTTTCCGTTCTATAGTTTATACAGTATATGTTTATAGATTCTATCATTAGTTTTTCACTGTTTAGTTTCTTGTAGAAATTATTTTAGAGAGCAGAACCTATTTACCATGGTTTGGGAATATCTAAAAAAACTCACCAAAATTTGATAAAAACTTAGTAGATTCAACTTTTTTTTTAAACAAAATATTTCAGCCAAAAAACTATGCAGAAGTTTTCCCGATTCCAACTCTCTAGGCCTGAAAAGCTCACAAGCTATTTGCATGTCTGACTCTCTGAGTTGAACTTGGGACTTTTTGCCATGATTTGAGATTTTTCCATCTAAACCCTTTTTAGAAAGACAAATACACTTGGGAAAGTTTTGGCATGGAATCAAATATGACCTATAATTCTAAGTCATGCATGGAAAATTCTGCTTCAATTGAAGAATTTAGCTGGTGAAAACATAAAGGGATCCTTCAAGATGTATATCCTTACTATCAATAATGGTCCAACTACAAAGATAAAAGATAAATTTGCATGGCAAACTAACATAGAAATGGAAATCCAATCCCCGTATCACGTGCCAAGAAAGCAAGCAGATGGAGTAGACATGTGTCTCTCTTCACATCGGCCATCTATATCTCTCCATGCTCCAGGAGATAAATGGAGGAAGGGAAGGAAATGGAAGTTAGGATCCATCATGGCTCAGTCCTTTCGTCCTGCATGCAAGTTTGTTCATTATATAGAAATCAACTCACTCATGTGGAAAATTATTAAAGGATTTGGTCTTGGGTTTGATATAGGTTCATGGACTATGGAAGATTTTGTAGAGGGCATGAAAATCGGATTTGTTTGGAATTAGTCTCTTCTCAGTCTGAGGTAGTTTATCCTCCACTGGTTTGGCAAGGCTAGTGGTCTTGATCTGAGTAGGATTTTTTTGGTGGTGTTTCCCCTGGTTTTGTCAAGTCAAGGTTTCTCTGAATATGAATTTTCTGGTGATCTTCTTCCTGAATTGTGGTTTCTCCCTCTCTGGTTGTCACTTCCTCCTCTATGGGTGGATTTATTGTGCTCTCCATTTTTTCCCCCTCCTGGCCCTTTCTCACTCTTGGGAAAGTTACATGATATTGGAGGTCTCCTGAGTTTGGGAACCTTTCCTAAGACCTAGAAGATGGAATCTAAGCAAGAGGCCAGGGTTGAAAACAGTGAGCATGGGGCTATGGATGGAAGGGAAAAAGCCTATGGGAATTCAAAAATTGGGAGCCAATGCAGAAAATGAGAAACAAGAGCCTAGGCTGAAGCAATCGCTATATCTAGCATAAAACATAGGTGCTTTTCCAAGCCTTTCAATAAAGAGGTTGAATTTCAACACATTGAAAAGTGGTCAGCGATAAAAGAAAACATATCCCTATAGAACAGATTGACGAGAAATATGTAAATTGGGTCCTAGACATAAGCTTCTTCAGAAGCAATGACACCAAGTACATGAAATTGGTCGAGTAG
Organism: Pseudotsuga menziesii; assembly: GCA_001517045.1. Taxonomy (NCBI): domain Eukaryota; kingdom Viridiplantae; phylum Streptophyta; class Pinopsida; order Pinales; family Pinaceae; genus Pseudotsuga; species Pseudotsuga menziesii. The sequence goes on from LPNX010156254.1 coordinate 70,372, forward strand.
TACTGAGTCAACAAATCCTTTATTGCCCAAGTTATTGAAGAGCAAGGAAAATAACAACAAGAAATTTTAAGCAAGCTAGATCAAATGGGAAAAAAATATGAAGCCATCTGGGGCATAGAAATTGTCATGGAAAATATGGATGATGAAAGATAGATTCCAGCAGAAGAAACAGGGGAAGGCAGAGATCAACTAGAGGAAGGAACAGCCTCTCACCCAAATTACCTTTCTGAGGATTTGGATGAGGAAGGTGAAGAATGATAGCAGCCATGCCAGGCCTTCTTGCCGGTCTGTCACTAGGACTATCTATAGATAGGTAGAATTGTTATCAATTCTAAAGGCTTTTACGGTTGTGATGGGTTTATTTTTCTTAGCATTGCTGCTAACTTCATGCTATATTGTAGGTGTATTTATTTATTCCTACATTTGAAACATTGAATTTGAATCACGCAACATGTAAGTACTGAAATCGACAAGTTTTCATTATTATTTTTTTGTTGTTGTATGGCAGAGCAAGAAAAAGAGCCACCTTTTCTGGGTTTCTGCTGTTGCTCCCTTGACATCAGTAACTATAGATACTCTATTCGTCTTCACCACCAAGGCTGATAAACACGGCATTAGCGTTGTAATAAGGCATATTCCCTCTTCTAATTTATGAATATTCTACAGGACAAGTTGCTTCCTTCACAGACATTGCTCCCCACAGATTTCATTCCTGTGTGCACATTTTATCTTTATCATCACTGGATTCTGGAATCTGGTAACTCACATATATTACTCTATTTCCTATATATTGGTCACTTGAAAATGGGTTTGAATCCACCTTCCCTTCAAATGCTGCGTTTTAATGGCAATTACTTAGGATTGGCAATAAAAACCGGGCTTGTTACCGGACTCATCTCACTGATGGTATTTATTATAAACACTTCCTATTTTGGTAACGAAGAAAATCATTTCAATGGATTCCATTTGTATCAAATCATCCTAATAATGTTTCTAATAATAATGTAAGAGGAAGGTATAGTAGTGGGGAGAACATTCGCTGCAATCAAAGATTATCGGGTTGATGGAAACAAGGAGATGATCGTCATTGGATTGATGAACATGGAAGGCTCTTTCACTTCAAACTATGTTACAACAGGTATATATAGAGGGGTAGATGCCATTCAATCATTTGTCGTTTCCAAAACTGCAAGAAGCATTATTATAGTTGTAAGTTGTGGTGGTTGAACTTTGATAGGGAGTTGTAAGTTGTAGTTGTTGAACTTAGATTCTAGGAATAAGTTATTTGTTACTTATTTTTTTATGTAAAAAAGTGTAATCATTCGTATTCTATGCTTTAGCTACCTTTCATCACCAATCCCTGATTAATCCTTTTGCAATTTAGCAAAAACAAATGCTATTCTTTCATGGGTGTAAATACAAACCCCTATCCTTGTAAATATAACATATTTGTTAACTTATTTGTTTATTTGACTTTTTAAATTATATTTTGCAGGGTCATTTTCTCGATCAGCAGTGAATTACAATGCTGGATGCAAGAGTGTAGTATCAAATGTAGTGATGGCTTTAACAGTCATGGTGACCCTTCTGCTTCTAATGCCTCTATTCTACTACACTCCTAGAGTTGTGTTGGCATCCATAATAGTTGCAGCAGTTATGGGTTTAATTGAATTCCCTACAGCTTATTTCATATGGAAAGTTGATAAGGTGGATTTCATATGCAGCCCCACCAATAGGATCGAATTTAATACAAAATGCAACATCATGCCCGACCTGTATTGAGAATGAAACTGGTACACCCATTTCAACTCTCAAAACAGGATCCTCCTTCCTACTTATATACAAACCTTCGATGGGTTTGGTGGGTTAGGATAATGCATTACATTTTCTGCTCCAACAACGAGAGGGGATTTCCCATCTGCAACAATTAAAGGACGGTCATCCTCTTTATTTTCTAACTCTAAAGGTCCCAAACATTTGTGTACACTGTCTGAAACTCTCAAATTAGTATAACCATATGTAACATGTGGAGAGCCTTCAAGATACTGAGGCAAGTATAAAGGTCGAAGACTATCTAGTAGCCTCATCAAACCTAGAGCCCAAATCACAGTCATATTATCAGTGGAATTCATCAAATTTTGTATCCAAGCTTTCAAGAGGCCTTTTGTAACAGACAAGAGTCTTTGACTATACACAAGTTTCGTGTTATTAAAATCGACATTTCCATTGGGATGAGAATAAATAAAATATGGACAGGCTTACATCAGAACCCTAGAAACCCTCTAATAGAAACCATAGAAAAATTACTCAGAAGAGCTCAAGCAAGGATGAAGTCAGTTACCTCAATCTCAAATGGGTGCTCTTCCAAGCATATATTTTCAATGATAGATGATTTGAAACAATGCATTCCATAAAAGAAAGAACAAATCAAACAGCTTTGTCGCAATTAACTAAACCATTTTAGTACAAAAAAATCAAAGACACAGAATGGAAACAAAGCCCCATACCTTTACAAGATATTGGTGGACTCTACGGCTGCAGCGATGAATGAGAGCTAGAAGGGTGTGTTGAAGAACGAGAAGGGTAGGATGCCATGGTCCATAAATGGGATTTAAGGATGGAAAACATTTAATATGTTGCAGGGTCCAGCAGTAGCATCCCAAGCTCTACCCGATGCCATGAGCATGCTAAATTGTCTCCAAATACCACATATTGCTAAAATGGAAAACAATTGAACATGGAACCAAATTTGAAAGTGTGGTGCCAATATACACGTAATGGCTTGGATTTCGTTCATCTTGGGAGGATCCAGGCTTCTTTGCCTTCTGAATGGTGAGGAAATCAATTTTTTTTCAGCATGATGTTCAAGAAATCATTAAATTAACATAGCTTTAAAGGTTTGACTGAATGAAAAATATGACAATTAACATAGCTTTAAAGGTTTGACTCAATGAAAAATATGACAAAAGTTGAATATGGTAGTTAATATTATTATTTTAGTTATAAAGGATTAAGAATTTTAAGTTTTGAATAATTAATTACCATTATAACTAGTATATATTGTGTATTTTTTTTAAATATGGGTATTAAGATATTATGCTTCTTAATTTTTAAACATGAAGATTTTTTCAATTGTTATTATATTCAATAAGGGGTCAACTATTTATGGAAGAAAAATTGACTATGGATGCTTGAGTTTGAGTTAAATTTGGATCCTATATCTTTCTTTGAATTCAAATTCTCTAATTCATAGTGTCTTGTCATCCCACTTAAGGGGTTTCCTGCTAGGATTGTTTGCGAGATAGGGGAAGGTATTGATATTCACATCACCACCCTTTCATGGTAGGTTGAGTACATGGACTGATGTTTTGATCTAGGGTTGGGTTACTACGTTGATGTTGTTGATCTCAGTTGTTTCACATGTTTTTTTGGAGTTTCCATACAGGTTTCTTTTTTCATATTGCTATAAAGGTTGATTTTAAATGTTTTTACAAGAAGGGTGTCATTGTTTCCCAAGTACATGCAAATGGTATGTGTGTTGACAAGTCATACAACAAAATGTCAGTTTCTTTTAATCCAATACACTGGATTCATCAAGAATTGTCCAACTTTTGAAAAGTGGGTGGAAATTGTAATTAAGATCAACACATATTCAATCATAGGTAAATATGCTCTTCTAAACTCAGTTTATGTACGATTTAACAATTCTACCAAATATATTTCCAATATTTTTAAAGAATTATTGAATCCACTAAAAAATCATAATAATGTTGTTATTATTGTTTGAAGTTAATTATATATATATAAACTTAAACATCCAACTAAAATATAACTTTAGAAGAGAAGAGAACTTTAGAAGAGTGAAGAGAGATTAAGGATATTTTAGATGAGTATTTTATGGTTTTTTATAAGTGAATGACATCTTCCTAAATTCTATAAATCTTGTTACATTAATAGGTGCTTATATTTTAGATTTTGTGGTGGACTAGAATAATTTGTACATTTTACTAAATTCTACTAAATTCATTGTCAAATTTGTAAGTTTTTTCATTGCCGGAGTGACAACTAAAAATGACCAAATAAATGACCAATTGTTGTGTGGTCATTTTTAGTCTAGATATCCCGTGACCAAATTTGGTCATTTATATTGGTCGTTTTAGTTGATTTTTATTCCGTGACCAAAAGTGGTCATTTATCTTGGTCTTTTTTAGTTATCTCACTTAAATTTATCAATTTTGGTCATTTATCCCTTGAAGAAAACTGTGGTGACCAAATTTTTTTATCTCCTGGTCGCTAATCTCTCATTTTCCACTAGCTTCTTTCTCAGTCTTCAACACTTGATGCTCTAGTTGTAGTTGTTTATGTATATGTAACTTCAGAATGTATTCTTCTATGTATTGTAACCCGATGTTTATTCCAGGATGTTTCTATTATGTATTTGATTCATGTGGTCATGCCCCGATGTTCCGATTGAGAGGATTAATAATGTAATCAAGTCATATCAAGTCATTAGGTAATTCCCCACAGTTTTGGGGCACTTGGGTTATTGTACACTAATTAAGGTGTAGGCTCGAGTAGTAATTATTAGGTTGAGCCTACGTGTGAAAAGGAAATTCAAGTGAACGGATGAATATAAATAGAGAGTGAGAGTCTCTCTATTTATCACTTATGAAATACATCACTTTCTCTCTCAAGTGTGGTGCACTTTTGAAGAAGGAAATTTTGGGCCTAGACAGAAGACAGAAGACTACTGCTGTTTTGGGAGATATCTTACTGTTTTGGTGTTGATTCTATCTTAGACGAAGTTGCGGGGTTTTCTACTTTATGGTTTCCCCGAGGAAAACTCTTTATGTCTCTTGTCTCTTATGATGTGCTTGTATTTTATTGATGTGCTTGTTATTCTCTCTGTGAGAAGATCCTAAGATCATCATGCTAGCTTAATTGTTGAAAAACTAACATGGGATCAGAGCTAACCTGAGAAGAAGACATTGTGCAGCTGTAGAAACTAGGGCTTCCTAGTTTGTGGACCTTCCTCCACATATTTTCAGCAAAATTAAGGTGGAACAACTCTCCTCCTTAGGGCTCATCTTTATGTCGAGGCAGAATTTGATTCCGAGCTTCTTCAGTCTTCGATGCAGAAATTAGGGCTTTCTACAGAAGAGGAATTTTTGAGTGAGACCAACATAGGGTTTTTCTTCTCATAAAAACCGAAGTTTATAGACCTGAATCAAGAAATTTGGTTGGGCGAAACTCCAGGAATGTCAAACCCTAGTTTGACCCTGAGCTAGGAGAAACCCTAAATAGTAAAACGGCTAAGTTTTGGTACAGTCGCTATATTCCGCGATTGGCGAAGTATCAAAAGATTAAAATTGTAGGGGACAAATATAAGCTCCTGATGAATCCTGTGCCAAAAAATCAGACTCAGATTCACTGTACTCCAGGATATATGATCTCTCCAAGTTAGGGTTCCAGCCTCTTCTAGAATTCATCCCTGAACAGGACATCTGGGGAGATATTCAATATATTTAGATACAGAGGTCCAAATGGAATTCATGAAGATGTTGTAGAAAGGTCACGGACTTTAATTTTGGTGGTCCGAATATTAGACTCAGAAGATGAACCAGTGACACATGGCATGCCGTACAACTTCGCTGTTCTGAACAGTCTTGTAACAGGTCACCTTGAGAAAAGGATCATAAATCCAAAATGGTGAAACCAATTCTGATGAAACATACGGTGTTGTATCAGGAAAATGAAAGGTTACCTCAGTGTGAAATTTCAGACATAGAGGAGCAGTAATTTTGGATATTTCACAGATACAGTAACAGACATTTCTGCCAAAGAAATTGGAAAATTAGGGCTTCCTATTCCAGGAGCTTCCCTCCACTGTTTTCAGAAAAGGAGTACATTGGATAGCTCCATTTGAAGAGATCTATCTGTTCATCCAATCATATCTGAAAGATTCCATGTTTTGAAAATTAGGGTTTCTATGACAAACCCTAGATCAGTGAACTCTGGGACAAGGACGGACACCTCAAATCGGCAAGATATAATCCTTTGCTATTTCCATTTGAGGTTCTCATTTCAATATGATATATCACATCAGCTTGGTGACAAGCTTGGGGAAGTTGACAACTTCCAAGCCTGGAAGTATCTGATCTCTCTGAAGAAACTGGATTAGACACCTACCTGAGTATAGAGGTTCCAGTTTCAGAGGGAGACGAGGTTAGAATCCTTTCACAAGAAGAACTTGGTCAAGGCCAAAGAAGACATCATGCTCATGCTGCAGAGGATGATGAACCATCCAGAAAGAGATCCAGATATGAAAGTGAAGATTCTTCAAGCAAGGATGAATATGTTCTGATATCAGCTCTCATAGGTAACATTACTCATGGAAGTGATGATTGGCTTATAGACAGTGGGGCTTCTAAACATATGATGGGATTCAAGGAATCCTTTGTAAGACTGTCAGAACATGAATCACCTCACAAGGTGAAACTAGGAGATGACTATCAATATCCAATAATAGGTAGTGGGGAATCTTCATACAAGCTAGACTTTGGTAAGTCTCTAACAATAAAAGAAGTATTGTTTGTTCTAGGACTCAAGAAGAACCTTCTCTCCATTTCAGCATTGATGCAAAAGGAATGCGGGTTGCATTCATAGATGGTCAAGTCATCATGTGGCCAAAAGGAAAGACTATTGATGATGCGGTAGTGATTGGAGAACAAGAAGGAAGATTTTACAAATTGAAGGGCTATCCAGAACAAGCCTTGATCCATGAAACAGTAGAGCCAAATGAGCTTTGGCATAGAAGGCTTGCACACGTGCATTAAAGAGCACTACCTATTGCAAGCAAAGCTGTTGAAGGTCTTCCAGAATTTCAAGTTATTTGAAGGGAAGCACAAAAATCAGAATATGACCTAAAGAAACCAGTTGAAGAATGTGAAGATCTAGAATACAGAGACCATGCAGTCATAAGAGTCTCTCAAAATCAAGAACAACTTGAAGCAGAAGTGAAGAATGCAGAAATGGTGATGGCCACCTTGAATGGATTCCCAGGATCGTGGAATTCACTTATTCAAGGAATGTGTTCCAGAAGGAAGTGATTACTTTCAGTAGACTTTGGAAAGAAGAAGAAGCTTGAATCATAAGAAGAGAAGAGAAGATGGGAGCAATTGAAGATCAAGATCTCGCCATCCAAAGAAGATCCCTCAAGCAATGAGGAATATGAAGAACTCAAATCTTGAATAAATTCTTATCCTCCATATCATTTGGATAAGAAACGATGCTACCATGCATCAAGAAGACGATGAAGCTGAAGGATCAAGAAGCAGTCTACCCACGAAACAAATAAAGATAAGTATTCAATTGTTATTTCATGATATTGTTTTGTTATGCATTTTTTTATATTCAGTTGATGTATTATGCATGATAGGATGTTTGCATTAACGATAGTATACTACTAATATGCATGTGATGGGTAAGTAGCTCATGGTGCTATACAACTCTCCATTGCTACTTATCTAGAATGAAACCTCTTTGCTAACATATTGGATTAGTGCACAATCTCAATGTTGTCCTGGTAGAGATGGAAGGCATCTAGAAAGTTTCAGTGAGATATGGATGAATGTTGTATTGGCTAAAGTAGTTGCATGATCATATATTTATGCATAAGTATTTGCCAGTATGAATATTTTTTATGAAATGTTCTAACCATACAAATGCATTTGAATTGTAGGAAAGATCACATACATAATCACCTACAAACAAAGAAGCCTGAAGACTTGTTCCGAATAACAAGTGACGACATTTCAAGACAAAGAATAATATGTTGAATGCAGTGACATCATTGATGCAGAACCTTCCAGACCAGAAGAAGTAACTAAGAAGAAATGGAAGACCAGTTCAAGAAGAATGATGTCAGGGCATAGTATCGAGACCTGAAGAGAAGTTCATAGTTCCATCATGCAGTAGATGGAAACATCGTGGGATACAAAGCAAGATTCGTAGCATGAGGCTTCTAACAAAGAGAAGGCATAGTCTACGAAGAAACATTTACAGCTAATAGAAGTGAAGTCTCATGACATGCATAATCATGTGTGCAAATGAAAGAAGGACTTGTACGAGTTCAGAAGACACCCATGGGATAACACATACATGATGAGCTTGATGAATATCTTAACCTTTGCTACAAGGTTGATAGATGATGACAAGCTCACATATGGGTGCAAGATAAATTTTTGAAGAAGTTCAAGATAAAGGATCTTAGTATCCAGTGATCCTAGATGGATACTACTTGTCACTCCAGTACAGAATGTTTCAGTACATAGAGTACGGAAGACAGAGGGAGTATGATGCTCCGCTTCAGAGGGAGTGATTGTAGAAGATCCTGAGGTTCGACATGGTACGACAGGATGGGAATATTATTGATGATTCTAGGATTTACTGAGAGTAAAGTGGATTCCAACCTTTGATTCAAGGTTGAAGGTGGAAGACCAGTGATGCTCTTGTTATGTGTCGATGCACTACTGTTCTAGGTATGGAGGTGTGGCAGAGTACAAATGGAATCTTCCTTGGAAAAGGGAAGTATGCAGTAGAGATCCTAAAGAGGTTTGGGATGATGGAATGGAAGACTATGGCCACACCTATGGCATCAAACCTGAAGCTATTGAGTGATGCTTCATCAGAGACGGTTGATGCTATGATGTATCGTTAGATGATTGGGTCATTGATGTACCTGACGAACACGAGACCAGATATTTGCTTTGTTGTGAACACCTTGATCCAGTACCTAACAGATCCGAGAAGTGTTCACTTGATAGCTGCGAAGCATATTTTGAGGTACCTAAAGGGTACAATTGATTATGGGCTCAAGTACGATGCGAATCAGAAGATTAACCTGGAAGGTTATGTTGATTCAGATTGGGCAGGCAGTGCCATCGACAAGAAGAGTACTTTGGGATGTTGCTTCAGTATGGGATCAGGTGTGATCTCTTGGTTTAGCAGGAAGCAATCCTGTGTGGCACTGAGTACGGCTGAAGCAGAGTATGTCACAGCTTGTTCAGCTAGTTGTGAGGCAGTATGGCTGTGGAAGCTACTGTCTGATATATTTGATCTCTAGTTAGATGCTACTTGTATACATTGTGACAACCAGAGTTACGTGAAGTTGTCAGAGAATCCAGTGTTTCATGACAGGTCAAAGCATATCGAGATCAAGTATCACTATATCATGGATATGGTGGAGAGAGGAGCAGTGAAGCTCATGTATGTTGCGACGAAGGAACAGATAGCTGATGTATTGACGAAGCCATTGGTTAGGCTGAAGTTCGAGTACTTCAGAGAGAGACTTGGTGTTCTCCAGATCGAGGCTTACTCCCAGAGAAAGTGATGAGACCCATAGCCATTATGACATGGTGAGAGGATTGGTTCCTTCCATGGTCAGATATAAGGGCTGAGCCATTCTGTCATGGTGAGAGGATTGGTTTCTTCCATGTCAGATATGAGTGCTGAGATCGATAGCCATTCTGACGAGTAGGTCAGATATAAGGGCTGAGCCATTCTGTCATGACAGTAGGATTTCTCCCTTCCATGTCAAATATGAGTGCTGGCCATTCTATCGAGCAGGACAGATGTAAGAGCAATTGCCATTCTAGGAATGGAGGCACCTGGTCAGTTACCAGGAACACTCAGTGCAAGAACTGAGTAGCCATTCTGACATGGTGAGAGGATTGGTTCCTTCCATGGTCAGATGTAAGGGCTGAACCATTCTGCTCATGGCTAAAGGATTAAGTTCCTTCCATGTCAGATGTGAATGTTGGCCATTCCGATGAGCAGTTCGGATGTAAGGGAAACTGCCATTCTCTAGGAGAATGGAGGCGCCTGGTCAGTTACTAGGTAGCTCAGTCGAGAAGGACTGGGGGCCATTCTGATATTATTGTTGGGATGTGCTCCCCTCATGATCAGATATGAGTGCATGCCCTTCTATCATTGTAAGCAGGATGTGTTCCCATCTGGATGGATGTAAGTGCTGAGCCTTGTCACAGATGATAGTAGGTGTGTCCTATCATGCTGGTGACTGTAAGTGCTGTGCCATTTCATAGATGATAGCAGGTGTGTCCTATCATTCTGGTGACTGTAAGTGCAGTGCCTTTTCACAGATGGTAGTAGGTGTGTCCTACCATGCTGGTGATTGTAAGTGCTGATCCTTTCCACAGATGGTAGTAGGTGTGTCCTACCATGCTGATGGATGTCAGCGCTGTGCCTTTCCACAGATGATAGTAGGTGTGTCCTATCATGCTCGTGGTTGTAAGTGCTGTGCCATTTCATAGATGATAGTAGGTGTGTCCTATCATGCTGGTGACTGTAAGTGTAGTGCCTTTCCATAGATGATAGTAGGTGTGTCCTATCATGCTGGTGGTTGTAAGTGCTAAGCCATTTCACAGATGATAGTAGGTGTGTCCTATCATGCTGGTGGTTGTAAGTGCTAAGCCATTTCACAGATGATAGTAGGTGTGTCCTATCATGCTGGTGAATGTGAGTGCTGGGCCTTTCTGATGGGATTGTAGTTTACTACATGATCAGATGTGAGAGCTGGGCATTCCTTTCTGATGAGAAGGTCAGATGTAAGTGTTGGGAGAAGACCTACATGAGGGTAGGCCTACAACCAGCATGAAAAAGGGCTGGCTCTGTAGAACTTCCTATGATGAGAAGAATCATGAGATAGCACCAGTGTTGATCCAGATCGAGTGATGATCCAGATCCAGTAATGATGATCCAGCAGTGATGATCCAGATCCAGTGATGATGTTGTATGTTGATCCAGATCGAGAGATGATCCAGATCCAGTGATATGTTTTATGTTGATCCAGATCGAGAGATGATCCAGATCCAGTGATGATGTTTTATGTTGATCCAGATCGAGAGATGATCCAAATACAGTGATGATGTTTTATGTTGATCCAGATCGAGAGATGATCCATATCCAGTGATGATGTTTTATGTTGATCCAGATCGAGAGATGATCTAGATCTAGTGATGATGTTCTATGTTGATCGAGATCGAGAGATGATCCAGATCCAGTGATGATGTTCTATGATGATCCATATCGAGAGATGATCCAGATCCAATGAAGATGACTTGAAGATGGAGATGACTTGAAGACGAGATGATCTAGCTGATACAGAGAAGAATACCAGTGCTGAAAATTGTGTCGAAAGAATACCTTCCTAGTTAAGAGGGAGTGTTGATGTATATGTAACTTCGAAATGTATTCTTCTATGTATTGTAACCCGATGTTTATTCCAATATGTTTCTATTATGTATTTGAGTCATGTGTTCATGCCCCGATGTTCCAATTGGCAGGATTAATAATGTAATCAAGTCATATCAAGTCATTAGGTAAGTCCCCACAGTTTTGGGGCACTCGGTTTATTATACACTAATTAAGGTGTAGGCTCGAGTAGTAATTATTAGGTTGAGCCTATATGTAAACAGGCAATTCAATTGAACAGATGAATATAAATAGAGAGTGAGAGTCTCTCTATTTATCACTTATGAAATACATCACTTGCTCTCTCAAGTGTGGCGCACTTTTGAAGTAGGAAATTTTGGGCCTAGATAGAAGACAGAAGACTACTGCTGTTTTGGGAGATCTCTTATTGTTTTGGTGTTGATTCTATCTTAGAGGAAGTTGCGGGGTTTTCTCCTTTATGGTTTCCCCGAGGAAAACTCTTTGTGTCTCTTGTCTCTTATGATGTGCTTGTATTTTATTGCTGTGCTTGTTATTCTCTCAGTGAAAAGATCCTAAGATCATAATGCTAGCTTAATTGTTGAAAACTTAAAAGTAGCCTCTATAATTCTTCTAAGCTGTTTTGAGCATGCTTTTCTATTTTCTCTACAATCCATCTTATTTGCATGCAAAGTCTGGAGTTCTGACTTTGAAGTCCTCACTTCATTATGCATGTCCTCATATTTCCTCTTCAACTTATGAAGTTCATCCCTCTCTTTCTTCGGTGTTTATTTTAATTGAGCTACGTTCTTTCTTGAATGCTCAAGATCCGTCATCATCCTATCTACACTATCTTTAGTAGCTTGGGTTAATACCACCCCATATCTTGCTATCAATCTTGGATCTGCATCTGTCCCATACACCAAAGTCTTGCCAGTTATCATATTTCCAGATTGTCCTCCTATTTCAACCTTTTTATCGATCGTTTAAACAATCCTTTTCTTCTCCTTGTCATAGAAAATGGTGCTGAAATTATGGACCTCTTCCCCTTCATTTTGCATGAAAGGTATCAAATTATTTGCAGGAAACACATCCTGCCCTTGAGCGCTTCCAGAAGTTGCAGCAGGCTCCTGAGGATCGGGATTATCTTGTCTGTGCCCTTGATATGTATGATCATGCCCCCCTTGTGTATCCATCTGTTCAGTAGTATGTTGGTCTTTTTTAGATCCTGTTAATCTCAGACCTTCATTTTCTTCTTGTCTTTTCTTTATCTCTACTTCTTCTTTCCTCTTTCTCTCCTTCTCTTCCTTCTTTGCCGCTTCCTTTATAGCTCTCTTTCTTTCTTCTTCTTCATTCTTCAGCCAATTCTTTTCCTCTTCTGCTAACCTTCTAGCATCTTCTTCCCTCTTTTTGGCCTCTTCTTCTTCAGTTGTCTCAGTATTCTATGTAGTTTTGCCTTTTCCGCCCACAATATTGATTTTCTGTTTAAATCTCTTCTTTAAGGAATTCATATTCTTTGCACTCCTAAAGGTTTCCTTGTCCTTGTCCTAGATGTTGGTATACTCAAAATGAATTTTTACCTCTTTGCAGTGTTATGCTACCTTATTCCGGTAGCCATTCCTATGAAATTTCATCTCACCAAAACATAAGTGCTCTAGCCCCTGCACAAATTCTGCAATCCGTTTTACCTTTGAAAACTTATAACTCCCCATCTAGAAAGGTATGGTAGGATATGCTGCCTTTTTATGCTTGAACAAGAAACTCCCCACACCATCAAGAAGTACCTATCTAACTACCTGTTTATGCAGCACATAATCAGTGACATATTTAGGGAGTAGAGAAGGTGCCCTGGTACCCCCATACATTCTGATATACATCCCTTCCTCAGTTAAATAATAGTCTCCATATTCTTCAATAACTTTGAACGCTTCTTTGGACATGTAGTTGCACTCGGTCAGGAAAATTAGAGTGTACAAAGGAATGATGAAGTGTTCACATATTTCTCTGTATTAGCTATAGTATTTGTGTGCCCACTATAATTTATACGCAGTGTATACAAGGGTCCTGTCCCTATCCCAATTACACCTCAAGGCTGGAAAAGTCTGGGTACACAGTATACAGTCAACTAAGATAGAGCTCATGTATAACTCCGACTTCTTCAATGATACCCCTCTCAAATCTGAAGATATGCATGTTGAGAGAGTATTGGACACTATGTTTTCCCAATTGAATATGGTTCCTTGAGTGGCCACATAGAAAATAATTGGTATCCATCCCAGTTTCAAACTTTTTCCGTGAACTCTCTTGCAAATCCTATTCAGCATTAGTGCAATAAATCTATAAGGATTCCGGAGAGTAGATGTATCATATTCTCCTGATGGCCTGGTTTGAAAGTTCTTCCCCGGTATCATCATTCTTTTTATTGTGTCTACCAAGTCCATAGCTGTCTCGTTCAACTAGCTTTATGTTATGTAAATCTGAGCAGGAGGGAGATGATATGCCATGGAGACATAAGCAGGGATGTATGTAGCGTAGCCCTATTTAGCAGTATTTTCTAGGATCATCATAGTTACATCTACCCTAGGCAGAATCCAACCGATCACCCCTGAGAACGGGAAAAACTCAGGTCACGTGGCTACTTTCATAAGAGCCAATTTCTCGATGTTTGCATATATATTCAGCTCTTTGAATCCTGCATCAGGCACGTTCTGATTTGCAATCATCCTGTATATCTCACCCCATTTATAATCTGGCTCAACCCCGGTGGTACCTTTGGTATCTTCATATATGTATTCAACCTTAGTGATGATTTCAACCTCTAGTTCTCCTTCAGCAACAGGAGCCTTCTTCTTTTGTCTTTTGGACATATTTTCTTTGCAACAGTCACCCTATCATAAACACGGTATGTTCTTAGACCATTTAAGCTTTTCGCAATTGTTTTATTAATGAAAAAAAATGGTATCAACCTATTTACCTCTTCCATATGCATTCTCAAAAATAAACTATACATAGTATTAATGCATTAAAAGAAAAAGGACAAGGCAAAAGAAACTCTTGCAACTTGTGTCTTAAAATCCTCTAAGTCCTTCGTCTGTAACTAAGAACACAAACTTGATAGAAGAACTCTTCATTTAATTTGGGCTGCACTCAAACTAATCTAACTCCTCCGATAAAAGTATGAACCACACTATCATTATGGCTAATACTCAAACACGAGACCCTATACTATGTTATTCAATGTGGAACATCTTAACTTGACCAAAATATTGAAAACCTCCCACTATCCCATAAAATAGGGTAAATGCTTGCAAATAGTTTAAAAGACTCCCCAGATGGCCATGACTAACTAAAGAATGGGTGGTGCAGACAACGTAACGCTTGTCTACACAAACCCCTTAATCTTTCGGACTAGAATAAAAAAATCATAACGGGTCAAAAACGCAGGCTCAAAAAACCTCCAACGCCAAAGAAAAATATCAAACTAGCTATTCTGCCTTACAACAATAAGCATACCGCAAGAATATATATTCTTTCTAAATGGATAACAACATAACTAAGGAAAAACCTAACCAGGGAAAACCATGGTTCTCAAATGACCAATAAAAATAAAAAAAGGAAACCATGGTTTCCCTACCTAGCAAAACGCCGTGCAATCGATGAGATGACCCGAAACCTCCATGGCAGCACACCAATGAATTAAATACAAAAATTTGGTCATGTAAAATAGCTCAATCAACAAGGACTAGAGCGGACACAAGTTTCAACAAGGATAATAATAAAATAAAACCCCACCTCTATATATAAACCTTTGGAAAAAAAGACGGCGAGAAAACCCTATCGACGGTCAGAAGTTCTAAGCATCAGGCAGATAGTTCAATAGGCAGCCGCAACGACGGGAAACAAACCAACTGTGGTTCCCATGATAACATAAAACTAGTTGGCGGTCGGAAGCTCTAAACGCTACGGGTCGGCGATACAAACCTCAATGTTTCTGCAGTGTCGGTGATGCAAGCTTAAGCGTTGCCGTGGTGTCAGTGATTCCTATCACTAAACGTCGCCTTAGTGTCGGTGATTGTTATGCATCGGTGATCAAAAAGACTAACCATTAACACATCAGAACTTCAAACCACAATAAATTTCACAGTGTCATTGATACAAAGGACAAGCCCTCCGATCCAATCCCGAAACTCGTTCCGATAGTGATAAAAAAAAACAGGTCATTTACAGTAAAAAAGGGTTTAAACAATAAAACCAAAAGGAGATAAAGGCCACATATTGGCGAGAAACAGAACTGTCCATTGGGAATTTTTTTATTTCCCTTCCGAAACGTCGATGGCATAGAGGACTAATGCCCTGATTCCTTCGTCAATTATCCGTCGACAACGATAAAACGAAATCATCGAAAAAATAAAAAAATGTTAAGTGCTCAAATAAAAACGAAAGACTCTTCGGCTGGGCAATGGTAATACTAGTTCATTTAACCTCCAAAATAGCGGAAACAAACAATCAACTAATCCTCCAACCTCCCAAATATCAAAAGAAATCAAACAAACCTTAGCTAGATAAAATCAAAATGAGGGTCCAAAATTTTTAAAAATTTTGGAAATAGTTGCAGCTGCAACAATTGGCGACTACCTAGTGAGCACAGATCTCTGGACAATTTCTTCTTTGAGAAATAGACTGTTTTGACAATAAATACCAACATACTAAATTCTTCTAAATGTCTGGATTTCCCAAATGGCAGATGTGTGTACCTTTAATCATTGATGATAGTCCAATTTAGGGAAAATGGAAGCAAAGATTTCAAAGTCTAGATAACTCTTTTGAGGCCAGGGATATGAATTTAATTTTTTTACCTCTGTCTTTGGGTACCTCCTAGCTTGGACACCACAGGATTGTAACATATGGTAAACATAAATATTCGTTTGTTCCTCATCCCCATGCCATTTTGCACTTTTGTGCTTTTGGAGTTTTGTCCTCTTTTGAGTCCTCCTTTTCTCCTTCTTTCTGAAATTTTTTATTCAGGCTCATCTATCCATAGAGTCCTTTTCTGTGAGAGATGTATTTAATTTTCAGCTCACGGACGGAGAAGAATTTTGGAAATCTTGTACTAATATGGTTCGTTACTTTGTTTTGATACATATTACTTTCTTAGGATATTTTGTGTCTTATTTTCCTTTTGGTTTTCAATTCTTGGCATGGGATCATTTAAATATAATATAATGTTTACCATGCTTCCTCTCCATGGGTCTTTGCTGTCACCCCCTAAGACATTTTTAATGTGATATGGAGAGACCCTCGAAATAGTATTCCAGACCTTTTGATCTTGAGTTATTTTACAAGGATTAAGTAGGACTTCAATGTGCTCACATCCATTTAGGAAAACTGCTAAACTAGAAGAGTTTCTTTCAAATAAATCAAAGTACACAGTCTTATCATCAAGGATTTTAGTTAATCCATAATTCTGATGAACTCCATGCAACCAAAATTTGTGCTTTTTATTAAAATCAATCAAACCCTAACTAAAACAAACAAAAATAAACAAATAAAAAATAAAACAAAACAATCAGTTTATTTATGTACAAGATAACCAAGAAATAAAAATCAAGAAAAATAAGGTTTGAGAACTAAACCATTTACTGGTAAGTTCTCTTCCCACCCCTGTAGGTCTTGCAACTTGTAAGTTGAGGGGCCAAGCTTTGCTGGAATTTGAAAAGGGCCTACCCATAACTGTTGAAACTTAGTGTGCTTTCCCTTTTCATCATGCGGATGATCCCACTTAAGAACCAGATCTCCCACTTCAAATTCTTTGTTCCCAGCTTTATGCTTATCAATCCAACGTTTCACTACTTCTTATTGATGCTTAAATCATTCTTTGGCTTTGGACCTAGACTCTTCTGACTTCAAAATATTATAGATTCTAATCTGTAGGATTTCGTTATCGGTACCTCTAAATTCTTCATCTAGTATGGAAGAGGGTAACAGCATGTTGGGAGGAAGAATAGCTTATTTTCCGTAAATAAGAGTGTATGGTGACACACCTAATAAATTCTTGGGTGTGACTCTATTAGCACAAAGAGCATTAGGTAACGCTAAATGCCAACTTCTCTAATTTTCTATTATGTTTTTCTTTAGAATCCTAATCAAATTCTTATTTGTAGATTCTGCCAAACCATTTCCTTGTGGGTAATAGTTTGCAAAATAATGCAACTTGATTCCTCTTTCATTAGCAAATGCAGTTAATATAATAGAAGAAAAGTAAGTAGCATTATCAAAAACCAAGGAAATTGGAACCCCAAACTTGTTCATAATGTGATCTTGTAAGAAATCCATAACTGCATCCTCATTCACTTTACGTAATGGAATGGCCTCAACCTATCTAGTGAAGTAGTCAGTTGCTGTCAAAATTTACTTATACTGCAAGGAATAATTTGGGTTTATCTCTCCAATGATATCAATTCCCCATTGTTCAAATGGT
The DNA here is from genome assembly GCA_001517045.1 of Pseudotsuga menziesii. NCBI lineage: Eukaryota > Viridiplantae > Streptophyta > Pinopsida > Pinales > Pinaceae > Pseudotsuga > Pseudotsuga menziesii. Next base: position 88,079 of record LPNX010156254.1, read on the forward strand.
TCTGTTATCATCACTGGTTTTAAAGGCCCTTCTGCTTTATCTTGTCTTCCACCACCTCTTTGGAAAGCATCACACTTTATGACATGAGCATGATCATCCTTAAACATTGCAGGCTAGTAATATCTAACTCTCAGAATATGATGGGTTGTTGTATCTACAAAAAAAGACCTCCTGGAGGCCCATCATGCAGTTCTGTTATGACCTTCTTTCCATCTTCTTATTCGAAGCACCTAAGAAAAACTTCATCATAATTCTTTCTCAATAATACTCCATCAATTATCTGATATGAAGTGGATTTAACGCATAATGCTATTCGTTGTCTGGAATTCCAATGTTCCAACAAATATCCTTCTTGAAGATAATGAACTAGGTTTCGGTACTAGGAATCTGGAGCTATGAATAAAGGACATACATCGACCATATGTAACTCAGCTTCATTATCCCGACTGTCTTCTTCATTGTCTTTACCTTCAACCATTAGTTTACACAATCCTTGCCATTTTACTATGGATGCTAGTGTGAACTCAAGATCATATTCTTGTAAGGATGTCACCTAGTTGCCTCTTCTTTCTCCTAATTCCTTTTGTACAAAAATATATCTTACAGTTGGGTGTGGAACTATTACCTTAGTACGGTTCTTAAGTATGTATGGCTTGGATTGCTTTACCGCTCCAAAAATTACATAAGCTTGTTTATCAATAGCTAGATAATCAAGTTTAGTTCCTTGCATACCAGTTCTCATAAATGATATGGGGTACTCATCTCCTCCATCTTCCTTCTGTGTAAGCACCACTTCCAATGAATCATCAGATGGAAAAGTGTACAGAATAAAATATTTTTCAAAATTCAGAATTTTGAGTGATGGTGCATGATAAATAGATGTTTTTATCTTACCGAATGCACTCTTTTCCACATCAGTCCATTTAAATTGTACACTTTGTTTAACCATCTATTGCAAAGGTTTGACAATTTGAGCAAAATCTGGTACAAACCTTCACACAAAATTAATTTCCCAATGAATGATTGCATACCCTTTTTGTTATGGGTTAAAGGGATCTATTCTATGGCTTTAATCCTTTATGGGTCTATGGAGATCCCTTTCTTAGAAACAACATGACCTATTGGATTTCTTTCTATGACCGCAAACATGCATTTCTTAGGATTCAGTGAAATACCATATTTTCGACAACGCTCAAAAATTTGTTTCAGATGCAATGCATGTTCCTTTCTCTTTTTTGAAAATATTGTGACATCATCGAGATATACCACAACACTACGGCTAATCAGACAGTAGAAAGCTATATCCATGGCTCCTCTGGAAAGCAGCTCCAACATTTATGACTCCAAAGGGGATTCTCCTGTAAGAAAAAGTTCCCCACTTGGTTCTGAATGTGGTTTTAACCATGTCCTCTTTAGCTACTAATACTTTATTGTAGCCATAAAATCCATCTAATAATGAAAATCATTTAGAACCTGAAACCATCTGCAATATTTGCTCCATGGGTGGGACTGGATAGTTATCTTTATCTAACACACGATTGAGGTTTCTGAAATCTACACAGAGCCTGATTTATCCTGACTTTTTCCTTACTGGCACCAAATTCAAAACCCATTCCGAATGTCTGACTTTGAATATAATTTTAGCATCCAACAATTTTTTCACTTCACACTGAATTAAAGGTTCCAGCTTTGGATGCATCTTCCTCAAAGGTTGTTGGTAAGGCTTGACTGCAGCTTTAATCAGGATGACATGCTGTATGATATTTGTGTCATAAGTTTTAAGCTCCTCATATGTCCAGGAAAACACATCTTTGTACTGTTTGAGAAGACTAATGAACTTACTCCTTTCGCCCGGAGAACAACACTTTCCCAAATTTACATATCTAGGTTCAGCTTTAGTCCCCAAATTTATTAGCTCAAATTGCAAGGATGAGATATGAGTCTTGACATTCGATGGCTTTTTGAACTTGTTATTTAAGTCAAAAATTCGTTCCAGGGTCCTGAATCCCTTGAGAATAAAATTCCCTAATTTTAATTTTGCTTCATGTTCTTCATCATCTATTATTGCTCCTTTAAAAGTATCATCATTCATCAAGCATTCCAAAATTTGTTGATCATCGTCAAAAACCTGTAGATTAGTGATCATATCCGGAATAGAAGGCCTAAAAAGTAATTCAATAGAGCATCTATTATTAGAAGGTACTAGCCTTGTAGCTGAGGTAGCTAGTAAATTAGCTGTTGCATTTTTTAATCTAGGAATGTACATAATATTGAATGCATGAAAATTTATAAACAAATCCCAAACTTCATCTTGATAGGATTTTAAATGTGGTGAAATATAGTCTATGCTATTTCGAATTTGGTTAACAACAATTTCAGAGTCTCCATATACTTTCAGATTTTTCACTTTCATTTCTATTGCCCTTTTAAGTCCTTGAACTAGTGCTTCATACCCGGTTGTACTATTTGTACATTTGAACTCTAATATACAAGAAAGAAAATGTTTATTTTTTCTTGGATCAATCGGGACATAGTCAGCTCCTGATCCTTCCAATGTTTTAGATCCATCAAAATAAAGGGCCCAAAAACTATCTACTTCTACTAAACTTGAATACATCTAAAACTAAATCTACTATTTTACAGTCAATCTCATCAGCCCCTAAAAATTGAAAGGAGATCGGGTTGGGTGTCAGGTGTACTACTGGCTTCTTCAGCTTGGTAATTTTCCGGTTCCAATTCAATGAAGTAATTTCTCAACACAGAGTTTACTGGCTCATTCTTTCACTCTAACTAAGTAACATTGTACTTCATTTGAGGCTCTCTTACTACTTTTATCTGATTGGGACTTCCTTGATGAGGCAACCATAAATGTGACCAATATGATGCGAAGTATCCATCTAGCCTTGCTGACCAATCTCGACTCAAAAATAGTCCATAAGCATCAGGGATGTCTGCTACTACAATGTTGATGTACTGACATACCCTCTCATTTGTAGATAAGTGAATGAGAACATCTTCCATTTACCCTATTACTTTCACAGATGTCTTGTCTAACTGAATAACCTGCCATGTAGATGGTTTAGGTTGTCCATTGACTTTCTTGCAGAATGAAAGTGGCATAACGTTGACCGATGCTCCTGAGTCTAGTAAATAGTTGTGCACATTATCGTTGAAAATATCAAAGGCTAGGATAAATTTTTGGGTTTTATATTTAGACTTACCTCCCACACATGCTTCACCAATTTCTTCTTTAGGTTGGTTGTCAGTGGGAAGCTCTTCTTCTGGTACCTCAAGTGATTTTAACAGTTTCTCTTTCTCCTGAGGTACATTACACATTTAAAACAATGAGATATTTTCCTTAGCCTTTTTAATGTCTTCCACAATATCATACCCCATCTCAGGTTATTTGAGATTGTTCTTGAAATTATCAACCTTGTCTTCAATAGGATTAACAGGCATGTTAATTTTCTTCGGATCTTGACTTGAAATGGTAAATTCAGGTATTTCAACAGTGGTAGTGTTCTTTTGTATCTTCTTCATATTTTTTTGAAGTTTCTTGATCTTAGTAAGTATTGACTTGTCTTCTTTTAACAAACTCTGACTTCTTGTTGTCACATCGGTTTCTGATGTTTCCTCTTGTTTCAGAGGATCTTCCTCTTCTATATCAAACATTGAGACACAATCCCATAAAACTAGAGTATCTTCATCTTGTTTTTCTGTACATTGATTATCTTTTTCTTCCTCTTTACCAGTTTTTTTCGGTTTGGAATCCAATAATTGATTCATTACCAGTGTCATAGAATTTATCCATTGGGGGAAATTCTTCTTAGAATGAGGCTATTGATGAAAGTACAAAAAATATCCATGCCTACATCAGTTAAATTCATTGCTGCAGGACTATGTGGAGGGGGATTAGGTTGACTGTTGTGTTCATTTTTCTTATAATAAGGATTATATGATTTATGAGCTTCTTTTTCCTTCTCTAAATCTATCACTCTGTTGGATAACTTTTGCATCATCTTCAACATCCCTTCAAAATCCTATGACCGCTCATCCTTAGGCTTAGTCAGTAATAAAGGTTTATTATTTCGAAATGTATTTTCCTCAAACTGCACAGGATAATTTTCTATGCTTTCCATCTCGGCCTCCACCTTCTCAGCTTCTTCATAAGTTTCTACTGACGTAGGTCTCACTGATCTCTTGGGAAACATGGATAGATCAGGCCCAAGGGCCAAGGTATAGTATTCTATCAGAGCATTTTCAGATGGCGTATTTACTGTAGTAAAATTGTTTAGGTAAGCAGCAAATCTTTGAGTGAAATCGTGTACATTTTCTTTTCATTCTTTCTTTAGAGCACATAACCCCTACATTAAGGCTACATAAGTTTTCTGAACTACATATTTACTTCTAAACATTCTCTCAAATGTGTTCTAATCTGTGATTGAATTTGTAGGAAGTGAAAAATACCATGATGCTACTTTTCCTTTCAGAGTGTGAGGAAACAATCTACATACTACATCTTCATGCTCCCTAGCTCGTAATCCTTCTATAACCAGGTAAAAACTTTGTAAATGATCATCTACCAAAAATCCTTCACCTGGTTCAAACTTGGTTAACATTTTTTCAAAATATTGAGGCAAATCATGCAAGGGAGGTGTCAAATTTAAAGGTGACCTATCTCTCCAAGCAGGCAGTGGAGGTGGTTAGTTTGCATTTACATGAGCCATGATTTGGAGTGGAGAATGAGGTGGTGATTGAATAGGGGTCCAACAAGGTGAACCGTTAGGTGAATTTGGGTCCAATTGATTCAAAGGTTGGTCAACTTCTTGTAAGGCTGCTTCTACCAGTTCTTCAAGATATTCTACCAACACTGAGTCTTCTAATTGAGGGCGATCCTTCTTCTGATACTCTCTTCTAGGTAAGACAGAAATGATAGGTAATCCCCCAATATTTTTTGCATATGCCCTAGTGATTCTTCTTAAATGATCAACCACTTCATTATCTACAAGATACAGATACCCTTTCTCTTTATTGTTATACCAAAATCCTGTCACCATCCTATGATAAGAATCTTAACATATTTATTTCCCCTTAATCCTAGCACTTGGAGTGGAAACTCATACCATTTGTCAATCTTTTACAAAAATGCTTAGCACCATGATTTACTCTTTATCCATGAGTGGTACCTTGTTCGCACCACCTATCCCTCGTTATCCACAAGTAGTGCAACCGCTTATGAGCCTTAGTCCATAAGTGTTTCTTACCTGAACCGCTCTCTCATTGAAGGAGAAAAGCGATACCCTAGGTAAAATGGGAAAAATAGAAGTTTCTCGAGGCTTCTAGATAATGAGCCTCATGTCCTCTGTAATGTCCCCGGGTTTGACCCCGTTTGTATGATGTATGTATACCCAGCGTGGAGCTCAAGGCCAACGGCCCGCTAGTGTATGCTCGTATTTTATTTAAAATGGCAAAGCATTGGACCTGATGTTACCCATGTGCTATTTAGCCATGGAACATTGTAAAAATGATGTAAATAAACATCAATAAATAAAATACCAAAACTGACTATGGAGGCAACGAATGAGAAGGGGCCGTGTGTATCCACTAGGGAGTGGTGAAGGGGTTGTGGGATTGAACCATAGGCTGCCATATGTCATTGTGATAACCCATTTGACTTTCCTTGTTGACATTTAACTCTGTTGTAAGGAAGTGGTTGAAGAAAACAATCCATGGCTTTAATGGAGCATGGGCAGCCCATAAATTCATATGGAAGAGTATGGGCTCTATCTTCTTGTACCACAAGTCACTCTACCTCTTAGGGATTGCTTCTTCCTCATCCCCATTCCATGGTGGAAGGACCCAGCATCATTTTTCGTCCAAAAACGAGTTCCCAGCAGGGTGAAAACCCAGAAATCGCAACTGTGCAAAAACCCACGTTTTGAAGAGCCAAAAATGCCCAGATTCGGTATTGGACAGTGAAATCCAATGGGGGATCCATAGGTATGAACCTTAGGGCGAATTTGGGAGCATTAGCTACCCCGAAATCCATGGAAAAACCCAGTTTTTGCAGCCCAGAAAATCAGTGACGGATTTGAGTTATTCGTTGACAAAATGGTGAGAAATCCAAGTGTGGATGTTGGAACAGAGGTTGGGTTTGCTTGATAAACCCAGTGAAGGCTGGAATCTCAGGAAGCTAGTAGCTGGACCTTTCTATGCCCATCCTGAAGAGAACTGGAGGGAAGAGTTTCCTGAGGGACTGTGTAGCAGAGAAGGGGACCTTCCTTGTGTTGGATGTGCATGACCATTTGAGTGAACCCATGGCTGTAAGTGAGCCCATCTAGTTACGCCTTAGTGGATACACAGCCCAGCTCGGGGGTGATCTCTCAGCTGAAAGAATAGAGGCTGGACAGAGATCTATGGTTGGGTGGAATGTTGCTCTCACATAGCTAGTTGTTGGACAGTTTCATCTCAAAGATAAGTATTCTCTGTGGTTTGAATGATGTTCATCTGTGGTCTTCCCTGTGCGTTAAATTACTCATGTTACTTGGATGATTTGATTATCTTAAATTAGTTGGTATGATGCTGGTGCATAGCATGAGAATGGAATTGATTATTATGTGATTGTTTCACTATTCTGCCTAAATGAAATAGGCTGAAGCCTCCCCTTCTACTTGTATGTTAATATGGTTATTCCATTGTGTTTACGAATTGGGTTGTATTAATTCCCATGTTCTGTAATGTCTTAATTAATGACTGATGTTTACATGTTGAATGAATGCTTGTTTGAATGCTGTTGTTTCCGCTATGAATGAGGATTAAATTGCATCTGTGCATGATGAATAATCCTGTGTGCATATTTTAGTTTAAATCATCTTTCAGCATTCTGTGCTTTGGGCAATCCTTAAGCCTATACATGTTCATGGGCGGTTAGCCTGGTCGAATAGAGCTCGTAGTCATGCCCTCTTTGCCGGTCGGAGGCATGGGGACGTGACATCCTCCCTTATCTCTATCATTGCGGGTCCGTTGAGGTCAAGATCCCCCATCATAGGATCTTAAAGGCCACCTCATCCATAAATCTCTCAACTATCCCTATCCATCGAGCCTTATAAGTACAAGCTCATGTCCATGGTTGACGGGAGAACCATTGAAGTATTGCTATGCTGTTTGATTGATCACTTAGCCCAAGCCACTGGAGAGCATAGAGAGAAAAGTTGGAGCTTATGGGGATGAGAATGTTTGGTTTCTTGGAGATGCATGTCAACACTAAGGCTTAATTGGTTGTAAACTTCTCCATTTTATCTTAATGCAAAGCTGATTTCCGTCCCACATTACTGTTGTTGTTTGATTTCACATGTATATGTTGTTAGATTCCTTAGTCACTAACATGGATCAGTAGATTATATTTTTGCAGCATTGATGTGTTTGTGTGTTTAATCGTATTGCAGGTACATAGGATTACTATTGAAGCATCAAATTCCAGGTATCTACGGCGTCCAGGAAGGGTATTCAACCTTTGTTCTCCATTTGTTCTGGATCTGAACCATTCAAACCAGTGGAACACCTTACTATTCGTAGAAGGTGAAATATTCCTACTAACAAATATGGCGACTCCGCTAGGGAATTGTGTATAAGTCATTCTGATCTTCCTCAGTTCTTCAACTCTTGTCTGAATCCAGGCCCTTCTCCAACTCCCTTTAGTCAAATCTAGTATCTAACTCAGTGAATTTGGGTTTGAAACTTCTAGATCTCTTCAGATTTGAATCATTTTGACCTTTTATGCTCTGTTTTTATACTCAATCTATCATCCTTTGCCTTGATCTGGTCTTTTTCTGACTTGATCTATCGTTCTCTTTGTGTTTTGGAATTTTACAGGGAACCGCATCTATGAAGTGTACGAGAAGCGGTGCCACCGGCTGAACAGAGTGGGCAGTACATGGTGCCACTGCCTATATCCCGTTGGTGAGAAGTAGTGCTAGGATAGAACCACTCTATCAACACCCGAGAAGCGCAGTTCCAGGTAGGCATCATTCCAAGACCTCATTTTCGTCATTTTTTGTAAAAATTTGGGTTGTTTTGCTTTCAGTCTTGCACTGTCAGGCTTGTATGACCTAATCTGATGCTTTTGTTTTGAAATTTTATGGTTTAAGATTGGTTTGATTGGGAAATTCAAAATCTAGACTAGACTTCTTTATTGTTCATACACTTTGGTACTTCTTGGTTGTGATTGTGAAAGGATTTCTTGTTTTTTGAAAAGCTTAGGGTGTTAGTAAGATCTCTTTTCATTTTTGTTATATAGACTAAAAGAAGAACATTTGATTAGCATCTTAGTTTCATTTCTTGTTTGCATAGAGAACTTCTTTTTCCTTCCTTTAAAAATGAAATTTTTTGACTGGGACTAGGTTATCATCATTGAGCGTTGGACATTAGATCTCTGATTGGCTTTACAAGCTTTCAGGCTCTTCATGTTATTTCATCTCTTATGCTTTTAGTACTATCTCAATCAAAATAAAAAATATGGTAGTTTTAAGTTAGATTTGCCTATGTTTTATGAGAAAATTGAAAAAATAGAGTGCATTTGTATGTAGTGTGCTTCCTGTTTTTCTTTTAGGAAAAGAGATTCCCCCCATTCTTATTGCTTTCAGAAAAGAGAACTTAGTTTGGAAAGTGCTGCTTGTCTTTGATTTTGTGTTCAAGACTGTTGTTTGGAAGTATTTTTGGCTTTGAAACAAAAGAAAATACTCTATTTCCCTCCCGTAAGTAGGCATACTGAATGGTAAAGTGAAATAATTTTCATAAGCATACTGCATGGTTTTACTCTTCTGTCAAAACATCATGCATTCACCTAACCATCCACTTTAAAATCAAAGGTAGTTATAGGTTAAAATTTACGTAGCAATTGGAGTGATAGGTTAGAGATGTGTTCGGGTGTCGTTAAGCGTAGGAGCTGTCGTTATTTGTCTGCATTACATTCTGGGACTCACGCAGTTATTCCATGTACCGTTGGTATATCGAATGGCCTTTCATGTACCCTTGAGGTATATAGAAAGGTAGTTCATGTACTTGATTTTATATCGGAAGGCCCCTTGCGTATGGTTATGCATTAGACAACACTACTACCAATTTGAGCTCCCACGTACCTTGAGTATATCAGGAGACCCCACTAGGATACCTTATCTATCTGAGAAAAGCCCTTTGGCCATCTTTCTTGGAGCCATACACCGAAAACAATATTCAGGGAGATTAATACGCATGTACCCTCGAGGTATATTGCGAGTGGCACCTTCTTGACAATCCTGGTGAGAGACCTGAATTTTTGAACTCCTATCATTTCAAGTGTGATTGTTTCGACCTATAGCTTGAGTAGGGAAATTTTTTGGTGTGTTTTCTAGTTTTTCAGACCCTAGGTTAGATAGGAACTGTACAAACTGGATGATTTAAGACATTCTAGAAAAGTACGAGGCTTGCCACCCGATTTTATTCCTGGTTCAGGAGAAAATCCAATGGAAGCTATCGATCAAGGAACTGCTACCACCTCCCAAGTTGGAGATAATATGGTTATAGAAAGTGGAGGACCATATTCTTCACACTCACCTCCCTTACTCCAACAACCTTCTCGGGGAAATAAATCATTCCATTCTCCCATGGAAGGTCATGTTGATGATACTGTATGTCTAGATTTTGGTCCCAATGCTCCATTTTCAGATACCCCTGTAGGATAGGCCATTGCCTCATTTGACACTCGTTTAAACTCTTCTAAACATGAATAAGAACGTAGAAAATATCATTCTTCCATTCTCCAAGCACAGGAGATTGAAAAACAAATAGATGACCTATTAGGCCCGACACCATCATGTTCCACATCTGTTCCTGTGGGATATCGTTCACTTGTCGATTCTATGAGACCCATTGAACCGATTATAGATCACCCAATAACACCGCACAACCCAGGTCAAAATACCACCTCCACCACCTCCCATATTATGTCTATCCCTAATCTTCCCAAGGATTTTGCACCTGGGGATCTACCTTCAATTCCCTTTTCCTCAATACCTTCTAGTGCCGGGGGGAAACCCCCGGCACAACCTACGTTATCTGATGTTGGAACTATGCCTAGTCAAGGACAGATCTCTAATATAGAACCATCTATAGTTTATGTCCCTCCCACCCATACTAATATGATTAATCCCCATCTATTTCAAGTCAGCCCTCAGGGGCACAACTTGTAACCATTCAATCTTCTAGAGGTTATGGTTATCACATATCTGTAGGTAATATTAATCATCCACATAATCCTACAGGGATGCCTTATGTTGGAATTCCATACCATAGTAACACTTTTATGCCATGGGGGCAACCCAACTGGTCTTACATGGTAGCTATGGGGTGATACCTATACATACTGCGGGAGGTGTCGGAGGACTGCCTTATGGAGGTCCTCCCCTTGGGCGGCCTAATGGTCCCAGAGGATCTGGAAACTTTCCTCCTTATGGTCCTAATGGTCCTAGTGGTCCTGGGGGGCCTGGTGGCTTTCCTCCTTATGGTCCTGGAGGGTCTGGTGGCCCTCTTCCTAGTGGTTCTGGAGGCTCTGGAGGCCTACCTCCTGGTGGCTCTGGAGAGTTTGGTGGTCTGCCTCCTAGTGGTCTTGGTGGTCCTAGTGGTACCAGTGGTCCTGGTGGTCCCGGTGGTCCCGGTGGCCCTGGTGGTCCTCCTCCCAGAGGCCCTAGTGGTCCTAGCAATCATGATCCTAAAAATCAACCCCCTGCAGGCATATTTTCCATCATTTCTTCGTCACAACAACCTGTCTTTCAGTCCACTTATGGTCCTACTGGTAATTATATGCCATATCAATATTACCATTATGTGCAACCCAATAGGTAGTTACCTTTCCTAGCAACTTTGGAGTTACCAGATTTGTCCAAGTTGATTAATAACCCCATTCAACACAATCCCTCGTGGCCTCCCATTCCAGTAAAGTTACCATTGGATATCCCGAAGTTCGATAGGAAGCAAGGAGACGATCTGAAGAACCATGTTATGACATTCCATTTGTGGTGTTCTTCAAATTCCTGCATGGATGACTCGATTCGGTTACAACTCTTTCAGTGCACTTTGACCGGTACAACCGCGAAGTGGTACATTGAACTCCCACAACATTCGTTTGTGGATTTTGGTTCGTTGGAAACCATGTTTCTTACACACTTTCAGCTCCCTATTCATTATGAAACGGGCACTGATCTTTTAACTTCTCCATGACAGAACACCTCCACCCATATATCCGATCATATCCATGAGTGGAGAAGGCGGAGAAGGATTATTAAGGCCCCTATTCCAGATCAGTTATTAGCTGATTGGTTTACCAAATCCTTGTTGCCTCCTATTGTCTGAGATGTGGCTATGGGAGGTTTCATTACTGAAGAGCACGCTATTAGTTGAGCCCAGTATCTAGACTTGGTCTATTCCCAGTCTGGAACCATTTCTGACTTGATTCCTCAAGCTCCTCTACCAAGCACTGATCCCACCAAGCCACCAGCAGAAGTACCTGTTGATGGGATTGTTGGTTCAATCTAGTCCCTGTTAGCAGCAAAACCTACCAAGCAACCCCAAACTACCACCCCTACTCCTTCGAATCCTAAGGTTTCTATCGAGGTCAATTCCATTCAAAGTACTCAAACCTCGGGTAATAATAAAAAGAAAGGTAAAAATAGAAATAAAAAACCTGAAAACCAATAGGAAACTCCAAGACCAACCAACAGCGATAATGATAAATGGAAAAGAAAGGTAAAATATCCCTGTCTACTATGCAGAGGTGACAATTTTTGAAAGGAGTGTCCCCATCGGGATGCAATCTCCCAATTTCTTGAAGTTCAATCCCTCACCCGCAGTACTTACGGGTCCTTTTCCCTCTCAACAACAACTGATAGACCACATGTCTAATCAGTGTAACTCTAGTTCATCAGAGGAAATTCGTATGATGTCCTCAGATACCATCAATCTACAAACTCAAAATCAGAATCATGAAAAGCCCAAACATAAAAAAGAAGATCATTATTCTTCAGGGAAAGATCCCTCTACTAGTTCTCCTGAATCCTCGTCTACTATCCCCTTACCTATCGAGAAGCCTACTCTTGACATGATTTTTCATCCACCTAAGTGTACCCTTCAGAAGGAAATATTTAACCCTAATGCCTGAGCTGATCAATTTTATAATGTAGTGGAAGATCTCGCTCAGTCACCTTGTTCCATGTCTACCTTAGAAGTACTCCAGAGTTTCCCTACACAATGTAAAAGCTTGTTAACAACATTAGGAGCTTTAGACCCAAATAATACTAACTTGATTCATTTCAATGTTGAGAATTATAAATCTAGGTTACTGGATAAACTTGCTTTTCAGATCATTACGAAAGTAGTTGGAAATAAGGTTTTTTGAATGGTACTAGATGAAGGATATTCAACCTCGGTTTTGTCTCTGTCTTGTTGGAAGGCTCTTGGCTCTCCCGAGCTTGTAACATCACCTACGACCCTTAAAGCCTTTGACGGATGGGTTTTCCAACCCCATGGTCTCATATCAGCCCTAGCGGTCGAGATGGGGGAAAAACCGTTTCCATTCAAGTAGAAGTGGTAGATGCCCCCTTAGATTACAACCTCCTTCTAGGAAGAAATTGGTTCTATGCCATGATTTTTGTCGCCTCAATAGTATTCCGAACAGTCCAATTTTTGCATATAGGGATAATTGTTACTATTGATCATCTTGATTTCTGTACACCGGATGTTACTACCTCCATGGCTAATAAAATCCCCATGTTAATTCAATCCCCTCCTCCTTACCAGTCGGCTGGGGTAGGCATGTTGAAGGATTCATCCCTTATGGGCATTTTTCCATCCACTCCTCCTAGCACGCATATTGCGACAGTCCATATGATCGCCTCATTTGATTATGAACCTAAGGGTAGACATGTTGTTGATTCCACCTCGTTGAGTTCACATGAAGCATTGTATGACGCTATTCAAACCTTTTCCGATGATCACACAGATGACCTTCATCTAGTGGATTCAGATCCTTACAATTTACCGTACTGTTTATAATCTTCTCTTCTTGTTCTAGATTATCTCTCTGATACTTTTACATCCAATGAGTCCATTATGGAGATCATGAATATGAATGAGTCCATTTGGGAGGATCACCATCATAGATCCATGTTCCTCCCCAACACCAGTTCGGTTAGCCATGATTTTTCATCCTTATTTCCTACTAATATTGTCAGCGTACCCCAAAGTCCTATATTGTTGCAAGATACAGATTCTAAAGGAAACCTTTGCAGCATTACTTAGACGAATCCGATTAACATATCATCCAAGCCTGATGCTATCGAGCATGTTTTTCTTGGGAAGAACTACTCAGCAGATGAATCTGAAGCCTATAAGGCACTTTTCAAAGAATTCCATGATATTTTTTCCTGGTCCTATGAAGAGATGTTGGGGATTGACCCATCCATTGTGGTCCATGAGATTAAAACCTATCCCACGGCTAAACCTATGAGGAAAAAAATAAGGCAAGTACATTATCGGAAGGCCACAACTATTAATGTTGAAATTGAGAAACTTCTCAAAGCTGGGTTTATTTATCTTGTACCCCTGACGGAATGGGTATCGAACGTTGTCCCTGTCATTAAAAAGAAGGGCACCATTAGAGTTTGTATCAACTTTAGGGATTTGAATAAATCTTGTCCCGAGGACAACTTTCCTACTCCACACATCGATCAAATTATCGACAACTGTGCTGGAAGTGTCATATTTTCATTCATGGATGACTTGTCTGGCTATAATCAGATTGAGATATTACCCTCCGATTAGCATAAGATGACATTCATTTTCCCATCGGGAACCTTTGCATATAATAAGTTACCTTTTGGCTTGAAAAGTGCTAGAGCCACATTCCAGCGCGTGATGTCCTATGCATTTCACGACATTAAACATATCGTTGAACCATACCTTGATTACCTCCCTCCTCATTCACAGTGATGGGAGGACCACCCTGGTCATCTTAGAGAGATATTCCTGAGATGTCGTCATTATAATATATGGCTCAATCCACATAAATGTGTGTTTTGCATTGAGACAGGACGTCTGCTAGGTTTTGTTGTATCCAAAGATGGCATCCGGATTGATCCTTTGAAAATTGCCGCCATTTTAGATCTACCAGCCCCAACTAATATCCTTAAACTCCAAAGTTTGCAGGGGAAGGCAAACTTTCTACGTTCTTTCGTGTGCAATTTTGCAGAGAAAACAGATGGTTATATGTGTCTCCGCAAGAAGAATACTCCATTCTTCTGGGATGACCAGGCCCAACGCACCTTTGATAATCTTAAGCATGCTCTGTCTCATTCACCCGTGATACACCCCCCAGATTATTCAAAGGACTTTGTCTTGTATATTGTTGCCTCTACTACTACCATCGCTATGGTTTTATTGCAGGAAAATCTCCATGGTCAGGAGCATGTGATTTATTATGCCAGTAAGAATCTCATGGATTCTGAAACTCGCTATTCACATGTGGAAAAGTTAGCATTGGCCACGGTCATTGTTGTAAAAAAAAATTGTCACTACATTATGCTCTGCACTAGCAGTGTACTGGAAGAACAGAACCTGATGTATTACATCCTGACTCATCAGGTGCTTGAGGGAAAATACTCTCGCTGGATATTCATACTTCAGGAGTTTGACTTGGAATTTGCCAAAGCGACACCAAAGAAATCCTTGGTCTTTGCAGAGCTTATGTGTGATCTTCCCTGTGCTTCGATGGACTCATTAATCCCATTGATTCATTCCCAGATGAATTCCTGTTCCTAATAAGCACTATCGATCCTTGGTATGGATATTTGCTTATTTATCTCCAAACACAATGATTTCAGCCGCATTTATCCCATGATGATTGCTGCTGTATCCGTCACCACGTGAAATACTATCTCATCCTGAATGATACCTTGTATAGACGTGGGATTAACTCAATTATCCAGAAATGCCTCACCCATGAGGAAGCTGAACATGTGTTGAATGATTGCCACTCTTGAGCATGTGGTAGTCATTTTTCTGGGATGGCTACAGCCCAGAGAATCCTTTGCGCTGGCTATTTCTGTCCTTCTGCCTTCAAAGAATTTCATGATCCTGTTAAGAAATGCCCACCTTGTCAACACTTTTATCCTAAAAAGTGCATCCATCTTGATCCGCTACACCCCGTCATTGCTGTTGGCCCATTCCCCAAATAGGGGATTGACTTCATGCATTGTAAGGCTACCTCATCCAGGGGGCATGGTTACATCATTGTAGCCGTTGATTATTTCACAAAATGGGCCGAGGCCATGCCTACATAAGCAAAAGATGGTAATATTGCCACTCTCTTCTAGTTCAATCATATCATAGCTAGATTCAGAGTCCTATAGTCCATTGTTACTGATCACAGATCCCATTTTTGTAATCAAATGATGGAGGAACTAAGTTCCAAGCTAGGTTTTTGCCATGAAAAATCTAAGCTGTATTATCCACAAGGTAATGGTCAGGTAGATGCCATTAACAAAGTTTTGAAAACTATGCTTCGTCGGATGGTTGGAGATCATAAATCCAACTGGAACCACATTCTTTTCTCCACTTTTTGGGCTTATCAGACTTTAGTGAAAACAGCCACTGGTTTCACGCCATTCCAGCTTGTCTATGGAATCAAAGTTGTCTTACCGATTCAATGTCAGATTCCATCTTTACAACTTGCCGTTGAACTTCTCCCAGACACTTCCGCAGAGGAAGAAATATTTTTTAACCTTAACGAGACTCGGAGAGATGCTGCCTTGGCTAATGAGGCACATGAGAAATGCGTCAAGGTGCAATATGATAAATCCATCCAACCTTGTGTCTTTAACGAGGGTGACCTAGTCTTGACTTATGATTAGAGATATGAAAAACTAGGGAAGGGTAAGTTCAAGTCCATGTGGTACAGACCTTTCATCATTTCTAAGGTTTTAGAGAAAGGAGCCTATGAGCTCATTGATTATGATGGAATCCCTTTGGGGAAACCTCGCAATGGTTTGTACCTAAAAAGGTACTATGCCTAGGTATTTCTTGGATAGTATCTTGTATATATGTATATTGATTCACTTTCAGTGTGCTTTTAGTATTTTCAAGATGGTTTTGAGTTTAGTGTCCGCATCTTTTTATACCATGTTTTGGTCATGTAGATGGCTCTCTACGGCTTCGCTGATGGTGCTTTCCACCACACCTTGAATCTTGCCTCGGCTACTTGGGTCCTCTACTCTCCAGCCAAAGATTTGGTCAGTTTAGGAGTGGTTTGTATAGGTCCCGCTAATAATAACATCGCCAAGTATGAAGCAGTCATCAGTCTTTTGACTGAAGCTTCCTCCTAGGATGTTCATGATTTAGTAGCCTTAATGGACTCACAACTCGTGGTTTGCCATTTAAACCATGTTTACAGCAATAGAAACCTCATGCTCCTCCGCCTCTTTCAGAGAGTACGTTTGCTAGAAATATCATTTGAAACCATCACTTATAGGCATATCCCTAGGGAACATAATGTAGTTGCTGAATCATTGGCCAATTACATCCTAGATTGGCATATTTCCCATTCATAACATTGAAATCAAACATGGTACATTGTAAATAAACATTTAAACACACATGAAGCTCATATAAAATACATTGACCATTTGAGACATATAAACACTAGGTAAAAGTCTGTATATATATATATATATATATATATATATATATATATATATATATATATATATATATATATATATACGAAAAAGTTTACAAAAAATAGGTCCCGAGACCTCATCTGAAGCACATAGGATTTCCGGAAAAATCATCATACAAAATATTGAAGCTGTCAACTTTCAGTACATATCTCATACACTAGTGGTGCTCGTCATAGCACATCACTGCTCGAGCTACTATACGCAGCAGCCTATTGAAGTGACCCAGTACTCCCACTGTGGATCTTTGATATCTCATTGGGAGGTCATCAATGGCAACATATGGGATATCCAAGTTCAACCTCTCTAGGTTTTCCTCTAGCTCCCCGGTGATATTGTCACCCTATGGTACAAAGCGGGCTCCAGCTTGCCTGTCCAACAGAGAAGCTCCTCCAGGTTGCGCTGCTCCAACATCTGCATGAGAATATATAGGTCTCGTCACTTAACATAAAAAAATATAAAACATTAAAAAACATAAAAGCATTTCATCAATTCTAGGGTTTCTTTCTTCTTACCGATGTTTCCCCACTATCCTCCAGGTGGGAGCGGTAGGTTAGGATTTCCGGTGAAGTCCATACCTACGTAAGCATAATCCTCAACCATGAGGATTTGATATCAAATCCATTTGGAGAATGGGTCACCGAACTTCACCCTTCCCCTACCTGCTCCTGTATGAGCCATTTCCTATACCCACCTCAACATATGGGGGTCCCGCGCTCTCAAACTCTAGAAGACCACCTGAGGTCTCATCTGTGGTACCCGCTCGAAGAAGAAGCAGGCTAAAATGGAACCAAAGCCAAAGTACTTTATCTTTCCCTACCAACACTTAGTCAGCCGATATTTGAATATTGGAAGCATGGCTTCCACCCACTTGAATATCGTGGGTGCCATGGCCTCTATGACATACATCATGTGTGACCTAGAAGCCTGGTGCACACCCTTACTCCCGTCCACCCTCTACATAGTAAATAGGATGGTCCATAGAGGCACATCCATCACTGCTTTGATGGGGATTTTATTCCCCGATGGCCTTGTCCTTGGAGCACAATGACGATCTATAAGCTCTCAAGTGGTAATATCCCCTCCAAGGGAACCTGACAGTTAGATGGGGGCACCCCGTCTTGAGGCTAGAAAAGAAGTAGATATCCTCTACTTCCACTGTAAGAACATGGGCCCCCACCTCGAAGTACTGCTGCTATGGATTCCACATCCGCAGCTTGTGCTCCATTAACCGCTTGTGTGACACCATGCTTGCGGTTTGGAAGAACTTCAGGAGCCCACAGTCTTGCAATGTATCTATACAACCCACATTTCTCTCGGCAAAAGCATCGTCATTGTCATGTGATCTTTCTTTCCATATCATTATGTCTTGAGAAACCAAGACATGTCAAAAAAAATCATTGCATGCATTAGAATCATCCCTAATCATTAAAAATCAAAAGAATGAATTTTTATTGCTCATGCTATTAGTTTAAAATCTCCATGTTTGGCACTGCCTATGAACCATTGGAGACAGGTGGTGGCACTGCCTGTCAACTATGTTATAGGCGCGGTTCTTGGGAGGTACCGTGTATCCCGTAAGGGGTAGGCACGGTGCCTTCTTTTCAGGTTTTAGGGCTTCACATATGAACCCAAAACCCCATCAAAACTCAAACTAAATGCTATGAAATGAAAGAGTAGGGTTTCAACTGTTACCTACAACTGACGGTGCTCAAAACAGACGGTGGGAGCTCTTGGTATCAGCTGCTGAATATCTGGCTAAGAAAGTGCTCCAAATGCTCTTTGTTATAGGTAAATAGTGAAATGATTTCATTTTTTACACTTACATGACTTATGTAAGCATTTTTGGGTCTGACATACTATAGTTTTGATATAAAATCATGTTTTAGTCAAAGTTTATCTGTCATAACCCCTCGATGCTAGTTATAAATGCATTTAAAACTTGTTTCTAAATCGATTGTAGGATAAGAGAACTATAGAAATAATATTCGGAAGTTTGTTTATGGTTTTTTTGCACTTTCATAAAACGGAAAAGGTTGATGAGCATTTATTACAACATGTTGATCACGCTCTTAAAACCCATTATCAAAGGTCCGAGTCCAATTCAGTTTCTTTCCAGTTTGGAGTCTTCTTTTCACCTCCTTTTCAGGCTCCTTAAACAAGAAAAGATCGTCGAGTCCATTTCTGATTCTTTTTAGGGTCATAAAAAATGACATTGTGTAAAGAAACCTCATGGAGTTCTCTTTAAACTCTTTTCAGGCTCCCTAAATATGAAAATATCATCGAGCGATCTTGTCTTCTTCACGCTTGTTAAAGTATTTGAAGAGTTGTTCGTCCGATGGTAGGTTATCTCTTTTTCAGTTTGGATAGGAGTATTTACGAAAAAGGAACACTCTAGCCAATCATGTCTGGAAGAGTTCCCTAAGGTATTATTTTATACTTTTTCAGGAATTAGGGACTAAATCATATGAAAAAGGACCTCTTTAGATTTTTATTCTGTATTCGTTCAGACTCTCTAAACATGAACGATACCAAGTTTTCTTTTAGTGGACTCGTTAAATTAAACATTGAGAGGCCCATTTTGGGAACAAACCCCTCCTCTCTCAGGTTCGTAAAACATATGAGTCTGGACTTGTCTCCCAAAAAGCTAAATCGAGTGTTTGTTACCCTCTTCGAACTCATAAAACTGAAAAAAGGCACTCATCAACCATGATGGGGGAAATGGGAAGGGAATCATTTTGTAAATAATGGCAGTTGTTTTTCGTTACCTTTGAACATGGCACTTGTTTGCACATCATGTCAGTCAATTGGGTATTTAGCTGATCTCCACGACGATCCACTTTCATGAGTCATGTCACTCCTTTGAGTATTTCAAAATAATGCATTGTCCACTGTCGCATTGTGTTTTTGTCCCATTCAGTCATGCTACCAAGTCTTTTTATCATGCAACTCAATGTTCAAAGGGGATTTGAAGAAGTTTTACCTCTGCAGTCTATACAATCTTCTTGTGTCAGTATTTTTTAGTCAGTCTTATGGTTACTATATTCACCTCATTGCAAAACTATGTTTCGAGTTTCATTTCATCGATGTGGGACTCATCATCGCCCTCCTTCGATGAGGCTATCCCCGTCGACATTAGCTCATTATCTGAGAAATAGTCTTAGAAACAATATTTGGTACCTTGAGATATGTATGCCTTAGTGACAGATTCTCTCACTCTCGACATGGGTTCACATCATTGACCTCTGATTGATAGAATCGACTGGGTGTTCGACAGCAGGACATCTATTCATGCTCAGTAGATTGTACTAGGGTACCTTGGGAATCATTGACATCAATGGTGATCTCCCTCGCACTTGTTAACGGTTCACATCATCAGCCGATAATCAAGTGGTTTCTACCATGTTTGACTTCAGATCATTGTAATCACACGGATATAATCGTACCTTGTGGAAGATGAGACGAAGACCCTGGGTATTTGTTTAAAGCATTCATTGCTTTCCCTAGGTTGCGATGGAGTTTTGTATATCTAGCATGGATCCACATTTGTATGGTCGTGGCTATACTCAAACTTGCGTTTGTATGACATATATATACATTGTATGCATGGTAGCTATGTCTGAGTTTGTGTCCTCTAACACATGGATCTACGTTGTATTCTAGTATCCATGCTTGTTTATTCCTCTCATGGATTTTCCTTGTATTGGTTTGCAGCCATGAGTTGGTTACTTGTGTCTATGAGTCAACACACTGATGTACTACAGATGCCTACTTGAAAACATGCTCCGATCGAGCTAACATTTTCACCTCATAGCGACGACTTGTTCTCTCAAAGCTCTTGTTTATCGTATCCATCTAAGACTCATGCTTTGGGGGACATCCTATTATACCAAAATTATATTACCATCATGTGATAAGAATCTTAACATACCTATTTACCCTTAATCCCACCACTTGGAGTGGAAACTCATACCATTTGTCAATATTTTACAAAAATGCTCAGCACCATGCTTTACCCTTTATCCATGAGTGGTACCTTGCTCGCATCGCCTATCCCTTGTTATCTAGAAGTGGTACCACCACTTATGGCCCTTAGTACATAAGCATTTCTTACCTGAACCACTTTTTCATTGAAGGAGAAAAGTGGTACCCTGGCTAAAATGGGAAAAATAGAAGTTTCTCGAGGCTTCTAGACCATGAGCCTCATGTCCTCGCTTATCTCTATCATTGTGGGTTAGTTGAGATTGAGATCCCCCATCATAGGATCTTATAGGACACCTCATCCACAAATCTCTCAACCATCCCTATCCATTGAGCCTTATAAATACAAGCTCATGTCCATGGTTGAGGGGAGAACCATTTAAATATTGTTATGTTGTTGGATTGATCACTTGGCCCAAACCATTGGAGAGCATAGAGAGAAAATTTGAAGCTTATGGGGATTAGAATGTTTGGCTTCATGGAGATGCATGTCAACACTAAGGCTTAATTGGTTGCAAACTTCTCCATTTTATCTTAATGCAAAGCTGATTTCTATCCCACATTACTGTCGTTGTTTGATTTCACATGTATATGGTGTTAGATTCCTTAGTCACTAACATGGATCAGTAGATTATATTCTGGAAGATTTGATGTGTTTGTCTGTTTAATCTGATTGCATGTATAGAGGATTACTATCGAAGCATCACATTCCAGGTATCTACGACGTCCAGGGAGGGTCTTCAACCTTTGTCCTCCATTTGTTCTGGATCTGAACCATTCACACCAGTGGAACACCTTACTGTCCACAGAAGGTGAAATATTCCTGCTAACATTTATCTTCTGGAGTGGATTTGTGAAACAAACTTTCAGAACTGTCACCGGTGGAGTGATTTTGAGGAAGTGAGCTTCCTTGGCCAGCCATGCACTAGTGTCCCTCCTTTTAGCGCCAAAAACTATTGAGGCCTGGAAAATTGCAGGTAACAACAGTTAGGGATTCTCCCCAATAAATGTTCCCAACTATCATGTTACTGTTTGGTATGGGGAATCCGTCCAGTTTACATTCTGGCTACCGTACGTCAAGTAACAAATTGAAAGGTTTTACAGGTTACGGCCTGGTCCACCGTATATATATTTTTTTCCGTGTTTAAGTTATGATGTGCAAGTGCCTATCTAAAAAAATGCAAATTGATAGAGATAACAAGGAGTGTCACAATGTGATGCACAGGTTCTTACCTCTCATCTTACCTCTCTCGTATCAAAATCACAAACAACCAGAAAATAACTACAACTAACTAACCTATCCCCAGGGATCAAAATTATCAGTTATCAAAGATTAATGTATTTTTGTGCATGTATTAAGAAAAATTACAGATAGTTGTTACTTATTTCAAAACACATGAACATTGATAGAAATATGAACAACAAGATAGATTATTGTTTATGACAACCTTCATTATTCATAGTGGAAATTTCACAGAATAAACTATAAGACATTCATAACATGAACAAAAATTCAATGAGCTAGAACGATCTCACAATTAATAGACATAAGCTGAAAACGAAATAGTTCACATTCAACTGATCCATAGCAAAGCATTTGAAACATTCCACCAAAATTTCTCCAGTAGAAACTTGTAATTATTTATTGCAAAAGGAAGTAGTTCTTCTTACAATATACTCTAAAAAATTGCTTGGGAAATAAGTCCTTCTACATCTAAACTCTCCTATATTTATAAAAAAAATAAAAAACTTTGGGATGCCCCTCAATGACTTTTAGGCTTCCCCACCCTCTCAATCCCAAAACTTTTTCTTGTAGTAAGTGCTCATAATTTATACAATATATTACATTTTAAATCAAAATTTTATAGAACACTTTATGAAGAGGGGCCCGCTTGGTCAATTATGAACTTTTTGCATGCCTGGGCCTCTACTGCCATGCCTTCAAAATCAGAGGGTTCAATAAAACGGATATTTATCTCACACTTAGCAGCCTGACTCTTAACTACTCTTATTCTCACCAGAATCAGACACAACTGTTCTTATAGTAAGTGGATACTTATTAGTGCATGAGCCACTGCATTCCTCAGAATATGTTCATCTAGATCCTTGACTTGTTGGATATCCTACTCATCTTCCTGATACCTGTTCTGTAGATGTTCTATGAATAGCTCATCTTCTGGTATCGCAACCAATCCTTTTTATGCAGAAACCGGGCATCTATTGTATGTGACTAGCACTCTTCTATAGTATTCAACACATAATCTTTTTTTTTTCTTTATAGTTTTCTTGAATTCTTCCACAATATTTATTGCAAACTCCAATAAATCATAATCCTGCTTTAGACTCTGCCGATCTTTAACTAGTAGCTCCGTAGGAGATTCCTCATTTGTTTCTATCCACACTATTCTTCCAATCAGAATCTCTAGAATCTCTTGAGATCTGTCCAAAAAATAACATGTAGTATCCAAAATCTCTTCTAATCTGCTATCTATTTGCAAAATATTACATCTTTCTTGCTCAACACACATTTGCAAACGGTGGATTTTTCTTCTCTGAGTGAGAACGTGTTCTTTTAAAGGATAGAAGTCTATCTTCTGTTCTATAGCATCCTTCAGTGATGCTGTCAATGAAGCATTTTGTTCTTCCAAGGCTGCCTTCGGTATTTCATATTTTTTTTCTCTTTCTTCTGTGGTGGCCTTCTTCACTTCTAACTCGACAATTCTGCTTTGTAGCTAGTCCTTTTCTGCACTCAGAGTTTCGTAGGACACCCGAAGGTCATATTTCTCAGTATTCAACACTTGATGATCTAGCTGTAGCCTCTGTAATTCTGCTAAGCTGTTTTGAGCATCCTTTTATGTTTTCTCTACAGAAACTTCTAAAGCCATCTTATTTGCATGCAGAGTCTGGATTTCTATCTTTGAAGTCCTCACTTCATTCTGCATGTCCTCATATTTCTTCTTCAACTTATAACATTCATCCCTCTCTTTCTTTAGTGATTATTTTAATTGAGCTGCGTTCTTTCTTGATTGCTTGAGATCCATCATCAGCCTATCTACATTAGCTTCAGTATCTTGGGTTAACACAACCCCAGCTCTTGCTGTCAATCCTGGATTTGCATCTGTCCCATACACAAAAGTCTTGTTGGTTATCATCTTTCCAGATTGTCCTCCTATTTCGACCTTTTTCTCGGTTCTTTTAACAATCCTTTTCTTCTCCTTGTCATAGAAAATGGTGCTGAAATCAATGACCTCTTCCCCATATTTCTACATGAAAGGGATCAAATTCATTCCAGGAAACACAACCTGTCCTTGAGTGCTTCCATAAGCCGCAACAGGATCTTTAGGATCAGTATTATCTTGTCCATGCCCTTGATCTGTATGATCATGGTTCCCCTATGTATCCATCTGTTCAGTAGTATGTTGGTCTTTTTTAGATCGTGTTAATCTCAAACCTTCATTTTCTTCTTGTCTTTTCTTTATCTCTGCTTCTTCTTTCCTCTTTCTCTCTTCCTCTTCCTTCTTTGTTGCTTCCTCTGCAGCTCTCTTTCTTTATTATTCTTCATTCTTCATCCAATTCTTTGCCTCTTGTGCTAACCTTCTAGAATATTCTTCCCTCTTTTTGGCCTCTTCTTCTTCAGTTGTCATAGTCTTCTGTT
The DNA here is from genome assembly GCA_001517045.1 of Pseudotsuga menziesii. NCBI lineage: Eukaryota > Viridiplantae > Streptophyta > Pinopsida > Pinales > Pinaceae > Pseudotsuga > Pseudotsuga menziesii. The sequence continues at coordinate 112,475 of LPNX010156254.1, forward strand.
TGGTTTTTCCTTTTCCACCTGCAGCACTGATTTTCTGTTTAAATCTCTTCTTTAAGGTAGCCACATTCTTTACACTCCTGAAGGTTTCCTCATCCCTGTCCTAGAAGTTGGCATACTCAAAATGAATGTTTGCCTCTTTGCAGTGTTCTACTACCTTATTCCGGGAGTCATTCCCGTGATAGTTCATCTCACCAAAACGGAAGTGCTCCAACTTCCACACAAATTTTGTAGTCTATTTTACCTTTGAAAACTTATAAATCCCCGGCCAAAAAGGTATGGCAAGATATGCTGCCTTTTTATGCTCTAACAAGAAACTACCGACACCATCAAGATATACCTGCCTAACTGCCTCTTTATGCAGCACATAATTAGTGACATATTTAGGGAGTAGAGAAGGTTCCCTGGTACCCCCATACATTCTGATATACATCCCTTCCTCAGTTAAATAATAGTCTCCATGTTCTTCAATAACTTTGAACGCTTCTTCAGACATGCAATTGCACCCGTTCAGGAAAATTAGAGTATACAAAGGCATGATGAAGTCTTCACATATTTCTCTGTAGTAGCTATAGTATTTGTGTGCCCACAATAATTTATACGTAGTGTATACAGGGGTCCTGTCCCTATTCCAATTACACCTCAAGGCTGGAAAAGACTGGGTACACAGTATACAGTCAACTAAGATAGAGCTCATGTAGAACTTTGACTTCTTCTTTGATACCCCTCCCAAAGCTGAAGATTTGCATGATGAGAGGCTATTGGATACTATTTTTTCCCAATTGAATATGGTTCCTTGAGTGGCCACATAGAAAATAATTGGTATCCATCCCAATTTGAATCTTTTTCCTTGAGCTCTCCCAAAAATCATATACAGCAATAGTGCAATAAATCTATAAGGAGTCTAGAGAGTGGATGTATCATATTCTCCTAATGGCTTGGCTTGAAATTTATTCCCTCGTATTCTCATTATTTTTACTGTTTCTACTAGGACTATAGCTGTCTCTTTCAACCAGCTTTCTATTAGGTAAATCTGAGAAAGAGGCAGATGATATACCATGGAGACATAAGCAGGGCTGTATGCACCGTAGCCCTTTTTAGTAGTATTTTCCAAGATCATCGTAGTTACATATTCCCTAGGTAGGTAGAATCCAACCGATCACCTCTAGGCATGGGAACAACTCAGGTCTCGTGGCTACTTTCATAGGAGACAATTTCTCGATGTTTACATATATAGTCAGCTCTTCGAATCCTGCATCATGCACATTCTGATTTGCAATCATCATGTATATCTCACCCTATTTATAATCTGGCCCGACCCTGATGGTACCGTTGGTATCTTCATATATGTATTCAACCTTGGTGATAATTTCAACCTCTAGTTCTCCTTCAGCAACAGGAGCCTTCTTCTTTTGTCTTTTGGACATATTTTCTTTGCAACAGTCACCCTGTAATAAACACAGTATGTTCTTAGACCATTTAAGCTTTTAGCAAGTGTTTTATTAATGAAGAAAAACTATATCAACCTATTTACCTATTCCATATGCATTAACAAAAATAAACTATACATAGTATTAATGCATGAAAAGAAAAAGGACAAGGTAAAAGAAACTCTTGCAAGTTGTGTCTTAAAATCCTCTAAGTCCTCCGTCTGTAACTAAGAACATAACCCTAATAGAAAAACTCTTCATTTAATTTGGGATGCACTCAAACTAATTGAACTCCTCTGGTAAAAGCATGAACTACACTATCATTATGTCTAATCCTCAAACACGAGACCCTATAATGTGTTCTTCAATGCAGAACATCTTAAGTTGACCAAAATATTGAAAACCCCCTGCCATCGCATAAAATAGGGTAAATGCTTGAAAATAGTTTAAAAGAATCCCCAAACAACCATGAATAACCAAAGAATGGGTGGTATAGACAGCGTAATGCTTGTCTGCACCAACCCCTTAATCTTTTGTACTGGAATAAAACAATCATAACTGCTAAAAAATGCAGGCTCAAAAAACCTCCACCGCCAAAGAAAACTGTCAAACTAGCTATTCTGCCTTACAACAATAAGAATACCATGAGGATAAATATTCTTTCTAAAAGGATAACGACACAACTATGGGAAAACTTAACCAGGGAAAACCATGGTTCTCAAACGACCAATAAAAATAAAAAAAAGGGAAACTGTGGTTTGCCTACCTAGAAAAACGTTGTGCAATCGATGGGATGACCCGAAACCTCCACGGCAGCATGTCAACAATTGAAATCCAGATAGTTGGGTACATAAAACACCTCAATTGACAAGGAATGGAGTGGATTCGAGTTTCAACAAGGATAATAATAAAATAAAACCCAACCTATATATAAACCTTCGAAAAAAGAGACGGCGGGAAAACCCTATCGGCGGTCGGAAGCTCTAAGTGTCGGGAGGATAGTTCAATAGGTAGCCAAAAAAGTGGGAAACAAACCAAATTCGGGTTCCATGATAACATAAAACCCATCAGCGGTTGAAATCTATAAATGCTATGGGTCGGTGACACAAACCTCAATGTTTCTGCAGTGTCAACGATGCAAGCCTAAGTGCTTCTGCGATGTCGATGATTCCAAGCACTAAACACCGCCATAATGTCGGGGATTATTATGCATCAATGACCGAAAAGAATAACCACTAATTCATCAGAACTTCAAACCACAACACATTTCACAGTGTCAGTCATACAAAGGACAAGCCCTCCGATCCAATCCCGAAACTTGTTCCGATAGCGATAATAAAAAAGCAGGTCATTTACAGTAAAAAAGGGTTTAAACAATAAAACCAAAAGGAGATAAAGGTCACATATCAGCAAGAAATATAACTTTCCATCGGGATGTTCATTGTTTCACTTCCGAAACTTCGGCGACATAGAGGACTAATGCCCCGATTCCTTTGTCAATTGTCCGTCGATAGTGATAAAACAAAATCATCGAAAAAATATAAAAAAACATTAGGTCCTCAAATAAAAATGAAAGACTCTTCAGTTGGGAAATGGTAATACTAGTTCATTTAACCTCTGAAATAGTTGAAATAAAAAATCAACTAATCCTCCAACCTCCCAAATATCAAAAGAAATCAAACAAGCGTGAGCTAGATAAAATCAAAAGGAGGGTCCAAAAGTTTAAAAAAATTGGGAAATAGTTGCAACTGTAACACTAAGATAATAAGATGATAATCAAAACTAACATGGTATCAAAGCCTCTCTAAAAGAAGAAACTATGTAGAAAAATAAACTAGGGCCTCTTAGTTCAAGGTCTTCTCTTCACAGATCATCAAGAAAAGAGGTCTAGGCTAACTCACCTCAGTAAGGCATATTTGGGTGCAAGAAGTTTCATATTTGAAGAATTTTTAGTCTTGACCCTATCAATGGTGCTTGGAGAAACTAGAGCATCATGTTTCAAAGAAATTCCACATTAGTCTTTAGAAATGAACCTGCTATGAAAATATCCTAAAGGAGGCACATCTTTCTATCTAAACATAATTCCCAAATTCTTAGTTTGGAAAATTATGGTTTCTATTAAAAACCCTATGTTAGCCAGATCTAGAACCAAGTCGGACACCTCAAATACGTAAGATCTAAATATTTTCTATTTTCATTTGAGGTTCTCATTTGAAAACATGACTCACCATACTCATATTATGGACAATCTTGGAGAGGCTGATAACTTCCAATAATGGACATACAAAATATCTCTGATCCTTAAAGAGAATAATTTGGATCAATACATCAATGGAGAAGTTCCAGAGCCAGAGGGAGATAAGTCTAAGGATACTGATACGAATAAATTGGTTAAAACCAATTGAATCATTGCAAATTTAATCAAGGATCACCTCATCCCCCATGTTCCATCATTAAAGACACTGAATTAATTATTCGATGCTTTGACATATATGTTCGTGTTGGAGTCATTATCTAACTTACACACCTTATTTGGTCAATTTTTTCGTAATCACCCACTATCATAAGTTTAATTGAATCAATTGGCATTAGATGAGCACACCATAAAATAGGCATGATCACACCCACATCTTCCTTCAATCAAGGTGGCCAACTAAGCCTTCTCCTTCAATCAGGCAGGATAACTGGGCTTCCTCCTTCAATCAGGTAGCAATTCTAGGGTGACATGAGTGTCATAAGTGCACCTAATATATAACTTATTGTTGTTTCACCTAAAAATCAGTTAATATAAGTTGTAAAGGTGCCTCAATCATGTCATTGTCTATTTTGGGCTGATTGGTATGAACTGGACTGAGTTAATGTGCCTCCAAGCACTTCTGATGACTAGTATCACTTCTGTTAACTTCACCGGAGCTAATTAGAGCTAGTGATGTGCTACCACCTACTGATTGACATACAATGACATGTGTCTTAGTTACATCCAGTTAGACTCAGTCATATATTGCGCTCTGATTCAGTTACAACTTAGTTAGAGTTAATCAATGCTAGATTAGTGGTTAACTAAGTGTGTGTAGTGTTGCCTAATAGTTAGTTAAGCTACACCCATCCATGCAATTTGAATGACCCCTAGTGAATTTGAATTGGCTTTGAATTCATGCATTTTTCATGCATTGTATTGTATGATTCATTCTATTATTCATTATATAGAGCTGAACCTCCTATTGTAGTACGGTTATGTCATTTCATTCCTAATTTGTCTCGAATCAGTTGTGAGTATGTTCTTTTTCTCAAGATTGTTGTGATAGAATTAATATGGTATTAGAGCCATGACGGGATGAATATCATTCTCTAGAAAACATGATTTATGATGGATATAGCATGCAAAATTGAGCAAAATCTCAAATTCCAGCACTGCACCAGAAGCCGAAGGTTTATCACTTAATACCCAAAGTAAAATAATTGTTGATCAAGTTTGTTTGAGCAATTATGCCAGGTGTGATGAAAACCTAAAATGTACAAGCTATCAGACCTTATGGTGATTTTTTTTTTTTGATTGTAAGTTTTTTTACAAAGTCACTACATTCGCTCCAACATAAGAATGACTTATTCCATATATATTCTTACTCCTTTCAATTACCACCAATGGAAAGGAGATATGGAGATCCAAATACGTGCTAAAGGACTTTACATAGTCACTATGAGCATCGAGAAAGATCCAAACCATGTTGTGGACAACACTAGATTATTTAACAAGATGGATGAAGCTTTTGGGTTTCTGTGTCTCTCTATCTCTAAGGATATTTTATTTCACCTCTCAATATTGAAGAATTCGAAATAAATTTGGGACCAACTGGCCTCCTTGTATGACAAAAAAGATGATTTGAGGATTTATCAGCTAGAGAATGAGTTGATTTCTCTTCAACCTAACAATTTTGAAAGTTCTCTCATTGAAATCTTCATAAATTTCAAGTATCTAGTCCTACAGTTGAAGCAGTGTGAGGTGAAGAAGGAGGATGATCAGCTCATTCTCACCATTCTCTCCAAATGTGGTGCAGACTACTCAGTATTTCTCTCCACTTTTCATTTAGGGAAGCTCACAGCCCCTAGATGGAAGATTCCTTCTCACATTGCCTTCATTGAGTCCCTAACAAATGAGCATGACAAGATTGTTCAGATGGGGATCATTCGATCCTTAAAATATCAAGAAATATTTTATTTGGGGCCTAAATATCCGAAGGGTAAAAGGAAGAAGAATCAAAATAGTAAATTTGATGCACCAAAGCCTAAAGAAAAGAAGCAGTAGCAAGACGAGTCTTCCGGCTCGAAGAAGCACAAGAAGAAAGGAAACCAAGGAAAAGAGAAAGTCAAGTGTTCCTATTGCAGGAAGGGATTCCACCCTAAACATGCCATGATGAAGACGAATATTGATGAGATGAATTCTCTCCTCGAGAGAAACAATATCAATCTTCTCGAGAGTGTTCGGAAGAGAGATAACCATGATTGAGATACCCAGTAAGAAAGAGGACATGCTCTCATTGAAAGAACCTCAAAGCCCAAATCTTTGCTCATAGACTCTGGAGCTTCAAATCACATGATTGCAAGAAGAGATTTCTTCTCATCCCTGGACACCAAAAAAATAATTCCCATCCACATGGGAGATGATTCTACCATCATTTCCAAAGGAAAAGGTATAGTAAATCTTGAACATGGAAGTTTTTTCGATGTTCTATATGTACCGTCCTTGGCCTCCAACCTCCTGACTATATATCAAATGACTCATATTGGATTGGAAAAGTGAGTAACTTTCAACCCCAATGATGTAGAAATCAATGAGATTGTATCTGGCAAACTTGTTGCAAAAGGCTTAGCAAACCATCACAATAAGGGCTATGAGTTTACCCAGTTTTTGGTGGATGCAAAGCCAACTTCTATTCTAAATCATGGAAATGAGGTCAGTAGGCTATGGAATGAGATATTTGGTCATTTAAAATTCAATTAATTTCATAAAATTCATAAAAATTTTATGGTTGAAGGCCTCCCAACCATCAAAACTTCCGAAGGAATTTGCAAAGGTTGTATTGTGGGAAAACACCCTGAGCACAAGTTTGATTGGGGAAAGGAAAGCCATGCATCAAGTATCCTGGGGCTGATTAATTATGATATAAACATAAATATACCCACCACAATGAATGTATCTCGGTATGTTATGACCTTTATAGATTATTTTTATAGATAGATTTGGGTTTTCCTCATCAAGAAAAAATATGATATTTTGGAGAAATTTATTGAGTTGAAAGCATTGGTTGAGAATGCCTCTGGGAGAAAGATTAAATCTATGAGATATGATAATGGAGGGGAATATATCAGTTCTGAATTTCTGAAAATATTTTCAGATAATGGTATCAATATTAAACATTCCATTCCCTACACTCCTCAACAAAATGGTGTAGTGGAAAGGAAAAACCGCTCTCTCAAGGAGATGACCACCTGCATGCAGGAAGCAAAAAGATTGGCTGAAACTTTATGGTTTGAGGCCATGAATGTTACTGCACACATTCATAATAGAGTAACTCACTCTTCCATGAAATACAATAAACCTTTGGAGTCCTATTTTGGACACAAGACGAATGTCTGAAATTTCAGGGTGTTTGGGTCCACTACATGGGCCCACTTTCCGCATGACAAGATGAAGGATTTGAAACCACAAAGTGTTGAATGTTTGTTCATTGTATATACAAAAGAATATAAAGAATTAATTCTGATAAATATAATAACCAAATTTTTTTCCAGTCAAATAAGTTTCAGGCTTAAAGAGCCTCTCGAAGAGGTATAACTAGTTAAGGAGAAAACTGTTGAAATTTGCTCATGTTCTTCTAATCATACAAACGATGAAATTGGGAGTGATGGCTCTGATATTGCTCATATGATGTTATATATTAGTAAGAAACATACATTAGGTTCAGAATAATATTCTTAAGTGCAAACACATCTCCCAACTTTGTCCAAGAAGACACTCTCTTCCGTCGGGGAAAACATTGGAAATCCTGTTGATCCAAGAAGAACCCAATATGATTTTCAAAGAGAAGGTATTTATCTCTCTTGTCATGATTAATTTCTGTTTGAAACCTGTTATTTAATTATTGGGTGAGATCCTAATTCCAACTACCATGCTTAGAATATCTAAGATGGAAAGCTGCTATGGACGAAGAGTTTAATTCTCTTCGAAAAAATGCTACTTGGGAGCTAGTTTCTCTTCCACCTGGAGTAAATTAGTTAAATGCAAGTGTGTTTTTCAGACAAAGGTTGCTGATTATAAAAAAAAAATTCAAATATAACTCAATTATGGTTTCAAAAGGGTTGTCCAAGGTCCAAGGAGTGGACTATAATGAGACCTTTGCACGGGTGGCAAAGATGGACTCCATCCCCCTAGTTTTGGCCATTGAGGAATCCAAGAACTAGGAGGTGCATCATATGGATGTCAAGAGTTCCTTTATACATGAAGACCTTCATGAGAAGATATACATAAATAATATTTAGGGCTACACACAATATCCTTGATTGGTTTTCAAATTGCAGAAATCATTCTATGGGTTGAAACATGCCCCAAGATCATGGTATGCCAAGATAGATGCCATTTTTCCTTCACAAAACCTCCAAAGATTAAAATCTGATACGAATATATATTTGAAGCAGTACGATTCTAATAATATTATAATTTTTTTATATTTTTATAATATTTTGATTACAGGAATCACACTTGCTTCGATTACCTTCATAAAAAATTCCCTTCATGATGCATTTCAGATGAGCAATTCGGGGCTCCTGAAGCAATTTTTGGGGCTTGAAATAACCCAAGAATTTTATAGGATAATGGTAACTCAGTATAAATACATTTCATATCTGTTAATTAAGTTTAACATGGATGAATTCAATGATTCCCCCTTTCCTTTCCTCTCAGGGATCAGCCTTGAAGAGGGAAAATCCACTCCCCCCAGGGATTGCACTATCTACTACCAGCTGATTGGTAGCTTTCTTTAATTGACACATTCATGGCCTGATATTTGTTATTATGTGAATGATGTATAAAAATAAATGCCGTATCCTCATGAAATCCATTGGAAGGAATCCAAGAGGATCCTTCAGTACATTCAAGGCACAAGATCCTACGACATTCACTATGCTGCAGATTCTGAGCTAGAGTTGGTTGGTTATACAAATTCAGATTGGGAAAGGGATTCCATAGATTGGAAATCCATGTCCAGGTATGTATCTATGTTTGGTGGTGGCCCCATTTTCTGTTCTAGAAAAAACCAAGCCACCATTGCATTGTCTCCGAGAGAGGTCGAGTACAGGGGATCTGTGAATGCTTACATCAAAGTGGTTTGGATGAAGGAATTCTTTTAGAGTTTGATATTGGTATTACTTTGTCCACAGTTAGCTTTTGTGACAACCAAAGTTATATTAATCTCTACATAGATCAAGTTACTATGAAGATGACCAAACATGTTGAGATACACATGCACTACATAAGGGAGTTGGTGCATGATAGGACCATTGTTCTGCAATACTTCCCTACAGATGAGCAGATTGCAGATATCTTCACCAAGAACTTTACTGAGAAAATTTTCACTTACCTCCATTCACTGTTGGGGGTGATTTCATTAGGGTGATCATATTACTTATTCAATGTTCATCTTGAGGGGGGGGGGGGGTTCCCATTGGGTTTTCCCTCTNTTGGGTTTTCCCTCTTTCCACACTTAGCATTTTGTTTTGAGCATTGTTAGAGTTACATTTTTGTACATGGTAAACTATGGCCTTTGTTGTCCGGGCCTTGTCATTTCATTCATTTTATTTTCAATCCTCCAGAGTATAGCGTTAGGGGGGTGTAGGATTCATTATCTAACTTACACACTTTATTTGGTAAATTTTGGCCTAATTGCACACTATCCTAAGTTTAATTGACTCAATTAGCATCAGATGACCACACCATGACATCAAAATGAGCACAACCATGCCTTCCTTTAATCTAGGAGTGCAACTAATCCTTCTCCTTAAATCAAGGAGGATAACTAGGCTTCCTCGTTCAATCATGGAGGCTAAATAGGCTTCCTCCTTCAATCATGGATCCTAACTAGGCTTCCTCCTTAAATCAGGGAGCAATTATTGGGTGATATGAGTGTCATAAGTGCACCTAATAGTTATTTGATTGTTGTTTCACATAACAATTAGTCAATATGATTTTTAAAGGCACATCCATCATTCCATTTTCTATTTTGGGATGATTGGGATAAACCGGAGTGAATTAATGTGCCTCCAACCACTTCTGATGACCAATACCACTTTCATTTACTTCATCAAAGATAATTGGAGCTAGTGATGCACTACCACCTACTGATTGACATGCAGTGACATCTATCTGATTTACATTCAGCTAGGCTCAGTCATTTACTTCACTCTGATTTAGTTAGGACTCTGTTGGGCTATAGGACAGACCTGGGGTTTATACTTCAACTTCGCACCAACAAAAAGGCCCATAGTGTTGGCCCTTTCGGCAATAACCTGCAAACAAGTTGCAGTCTCACCCGAAACAGCTATGGGGTGTCACAGAATCAGGTTTCTGCAAATAGAAGAGGGATATTACTGTACCTTTAGTCTTAACAACAATTATTTATACAAAGTAAATCTTCGACATTCACTAAAATAGCTTCGCAGTTAGATAAATAACGTTACTTGCTTAACCCTTAACTGGGAATTCACAGCGAAGTTACTATTTAACAGTTATCTTATTTTAGCATTCACCTACTTATCAACAACATAAAAACATCACAGTACACAAATAACACAACACAAGATTTAATGTGGTTCACCCCCAGGGTAGGGGGTACATCCATAGAACTGCTTTTATTCAACTCTTTACAAAAACAACAGTTCTGATCTGCGCACTCAATTTCATATCCTTCCTTCAAGCCTAACTCCGCACTCAGCTGCAGTTCCTTTCTTACAATCTCTAAGATATGCACTTAGTTGCAGTCTCTTTCTTACAAAACCCTCTGCACACACAACTGCAAAGTTCGTCCATGCACACAGCTGAGACTTAACCTTCCAAGAACCTTCGCATCAACTTATCATAAGAGAACCTACTATAACCTTACTTGACTCCTTACATGAGTGCCTTATTTGTACAAGTGAACTATTACAAAATCATGGGATTATACCTGAAATTTATGGACAATTACAAAAAGAGGGCTTTGACTCAACCCTGACATTCCTAAGACTATTTTGTGTCGTAACTCCGCTTACAAGCTTCCACAAAAACCATGAAGTTACCAAAATTAAGGACCGTTAAGGTGCGCCCCCCAACAAGCTGCTAAGACTCACGAGTGTCCTGTCCCGAGACACTCTGCTGCATGTCTGGTGGAAGAACCTTGTTGGTGAATATAGTGAACTGTTTGTTGAGGCCACTCATGTTATTGTCAGCTTCTTGCTCCTTCTCCACCAACTCCTGTATTGCTGCTGCTGATGCTTCGCTGGCCTTTTCCTGGGCAAATGCATCATACTCCTTCAAAACTTTGAGCTGGCTATCTGCAGCAATGCTCAACTCCAAGGCCTCGTCGACAGGGGGATGCATAGAAATTTCCAGTAGCGTTGCTTTCATTCTGTATGACTAAATTTCTCGGTGGATTTCATTGCTTTGCTTCACCTTGAGCATCTTCTGCATAGGGGGTTGAGTCTTAATTTCTGCTTTCACTTTATCCAGCTCTGTCTATCGCTGCTTGATGATTTCCTGTAGCTCTTGTACTTCTGGATTTTCCTGTAGTTTTGTCCAGGCATCGACACTTTCCTCTAGTAGTTTTCTTATGCTGCTCAGGAGGTCTGAGATATTTGCTGCTGAGGTCTGAATATCTCCGCGGCACTGCTCCCTAACTTCTGGTGGGCTCTCCGGGATGATGCGAAGTTGAAGCTCCGCAATCTGAGCCTCATGTTCTGCTTTGAGCTTCTCTATTTCATGGTGAGACTGTTGTGCATAATATTTCAGCTTGGTGATTCTTTGCTCTGGCTCTTCCTCGGCCTGTATGTTGAAGTCAGGAAAAATTCGACACGCCTCATCCAATACTCACACCAGTGTAGCCTACTTACGTTCTCCATCCTTCTTCCTCTGGTATGCTTCCTCAAACGGTGTTGTGAGCCTCTCACTCTACTTCATGGTATTTTCCAACTGTATTTGTGAGTAGTGGTCTCGTTCTTGGATCTCCTTCATTATTGCTAGTTAATAGAGATGTAGCTCCATCATAGATACCTTAGTGTAATCTATTTCGACTGTCATACTCATCTCCGAGCAAGACACTGCGTCAGTTAATATGAGGGCTGCACTTGGAAAATATCCTCTGTTATCCCTGGCTAGCCATTTCCTTGCATCTAGCTGCACACTTACTGGGGATCTGCTTGTTGCAGCACCAATTGTTGATTTTTCTGCTAACTCCTTTAGCTCAAAGATTTGCTTCGATACGCCAATGAGGGAATCGAGATGCGTGGCTACAAACTATTGCCACTTGTTAGTTAGTACCTCTGTAGACTTTGTCAGAGCCTGATCAAGCTCTTCCATCTTCACGGTGGGTTCTTCGACAATATTTTTTCCCTTTGATGCCTTCGCTTTCTTTCGGGATTGAGGCTTGGTCACTTCCTCTGCTACTGGCGACTTGCACTTATCTAGCCGATTGGGGTCGGAGACGGTTTTGACCGAATCGTCTTCTTCTTCTTCATCTCTGCCATCTCCACCCTGGTCACTTTCGCTCTGCTCCGACTCACTCTGGTCTTTGCTATCTTCGAGTGGGTTACTATGCTACATCTGACTAGGGCCTATGCCCACATTGGTGATTGGAGGGATTGGAATGTTGGGTTTTGTCCCTGCGTCCTCCATCCATTCAGCCGGCCACTACTGAACTATTGCGAGGATGTCTTCTTGGGTCACCACATATGGCAACTTCCAGCATGTATGTTTAGTATCTGCATGGGCATGGATGAAGACATCATGCATGTCAGCTTTGAAATTGGCCACTCCCGCATACTGATTAAATAACTCATTACTGAGCCACGATGTCTTTAGGATCTCATACGAGATATTCATGTCATAAAAGGCGAACACATAGTTCATCATCTGCTGGGATGCTTTGTCCTGTGACACCCAAAGGGATGCGTATCTTACTGCACCAGACATGTTTGGAGGAACAATAACAAACTACGCCTCGGTAGGTTCTTTCCATCGTACGAGGGCAATAAGCACTATCAACCATGAATAGTGAAAGGGTCTACCTTTCTCCCGTCCATCGCGGACATCTTCAAGGAATTCCTTCGCAATGTATGCTTCCCATTTCTAACTGTATCCTTCGGCACAGTTCGTAGCAAGACTGATAATACGGGAAGACACTTCATGTGGTCTGCATTTTCTCATCAATTTGGAGGCTAAAGGCTCAGCTGTGAAGTGAATGTTTTTGTGTTGAATTGTCGAGGTGTGATACCCTCGCTTCCCTTTCGTTAGGTCGAAGCGGTCCTTCATGCTTTGTGCCAGCTTCGTATCGTCATGTTTTGAAGGAAATTTGATCCCCGGATCAGGCCCTTCCTTTGGTAAGATGGTGATCCTATGAATGAGCTCACCATTTATAGGAATTCTTTTGTCTCCTATCCATAGGTGTCCATCATGTACTAATTCCAAGAGTTTCTTGACCACTATGGTCACCTGGGTGCTGCGACCAAAGTGGGGAACGTCGAGCATCTTCGACAAACCATCTTTATCCAACCCAGTAGCCCACTATTTTACTTCCAGTAATGTCACTCCAGTTTCTGGATATTTGACGAAGTGCAAGTATGTTCCTGGTGCGAACCATGGAAACTTCCCATCGTCATTCGTATCGTGGTCTGCATACTTAAGCCAGTCTATTTTCCCTATCATGGTTTCGACCAACTGGACACCCTATGGTAGCGAAGGAGTGCATAAAGTGAACTTAGTGTTCCGCTAACGGGGTTGAAATCCTGGTCGAACAGGATGAAGATATGGTGGAATCTATGGTGCAATGTTCTCATCCCCTTCAGTTGGGACCTCTGCTGAACTAGATGGGTTCATATTGGGATCCTTCGGTGTTTGCCCTGATTGCTTGTGTCTGTCTTCTTTCTGCTTAGATCATACTTCTAGTTTAAATTTCCTCCTAGTAGATCATGTCTGCATTGGTTGAGGTGGTGCTGGGGAAGTCTCTTCATGGGGTGCAGACACAGGTGGGTGGGTGAAAAGATTCTGCAGACCCGTCTGTTCGAATTCTCTCAATAGTTCCTGAAGTTCGCAATCAGCTAACATGGATTCAATTGTAAGACTCAAGGAAATGCGAAATATGATTTCCATAGGCCTGGGTGTTTTCTTATAGAATCCATCGACCAAATATACCATAAATGTGCATTGAAGACACCAAATCTGACAGAGATCTTATCCAAGTGGTGCTAGATTTTCCACGATCTCATTATTACAGGCAGTTAATGTAGTGAATGTACCGACGCTGCCAAATCTGGTTTTTTTCAATTTTCAAATTTTAAGCTCCGACACATCTTTCTTCTTCGGCATAGCCACCAACTTTAGCTTTGGCACAATAGGTACCTTCAACACATCCTTATACCACGACAGAATTTCTTTGATAGCCTCACTGATTCCTGTAGCGAGCATCTGATCTAGCTCCATCGTGACTTTCATTGTTGAGAAATTTGTCAGAAATATGTGCTGATACTCGTGGAGAAGTTGGGTCACTTTGCTTACCATTTTTGTATCCCAATAATCTCCAATGGTAGCGTACTTGGGCTGTTCCTCTGAGCTGATGTTTACATGCCTTGTCTTCAAGGGCTGAATTACTTCAGCTACTTCAACTACTGGTTCATGGACTTCGCAGTGCCATTCTAACTCAGAGATGTTAATGTTGCGTGTATCATCATCCTCTTCAATTGCAAGGTTATAACATTCTACTGCATTAGCTTCTTGTTCCTTCCAATCAGGTTGGTACTCAGCTATTTCTTTATCATCAAACACCTTAGTATGGATCAACCTAATAGCCGCGTCTAAAGAAGGACAACCCTCATTAATAGAAATTGTAAGCACAAAACTATCAACAAGACTATCCCATATTATAGTACCATGATGAAGCTCAACCTATGCGTACCAGTTCTTTGCTATAGGTTCCAGAGTTTGCACAAACCTATGTACCCATTCTTCATGAGGTACATGCTTCCATGCTTCGTAGCACTATTCCAAGTGTTCTTGAGGGCTAGCCTTACCATTAAATTTGCTTCACACCTCCTGAGGTCGATCCATGAATCTTAGGTAAAGGGACTTTTGAAAAGATTCCCAACTATGAATGTACTTTTTATGACCATTCCACTGTCTAGCAGCTGTGGCCCTAAATAATGAATCTAGAGTCTACATTTTCTGTGAATCTGATACCTACTCTGAAAATTGCAAAATAAAATCTTTAGGGTCTGTCAAGCCATCAAAAATAGGTAAGACTCTTGTCTATGAGCCAATCCATATGAGAGACTTGGTAATTCTTGCACATTGATGTCCATGTAACTCATAAAGTCTACTTTTCCAATTCTTCGAGCCTTCATCTGAATCAGTCATACAAGAACTATCACACTTCCAATCCATTATACCTTCAGTAGTAGGGTTAACATAATCTTCTTCTTTAGCTGTGATATTGTAGATATGATCCAATACATCCTGATATTCATCTTTGACTGGCTCTGTGTACCTTTCTCCCTGAGAAGGGTCCAAGGGTACTATGACTCTCAAGCCTTTTCCTTCAAAAGTAATCTACCTATTTTTAAGGTTGATTACTGCAGAATTCTCCATTGCCTATTCAATTCCTAGCAAGGCTGGATAGGGGTTGCTATCATCAATTATCTCAATGACTTCAAAATCTGCTAAGGTACTGACTCCATCAATATCTACCGGGACCCTAGAGAATCTTCCTAGGGGAACAATCCTCTACTGATTGGCTAACCTCAATTGTATAGGGGACCATTCAAGGGTATGTTTTCCGATTTGTTCCCATGTCTGCTTGGTTAAGACATTTACTTTTGATCCCAGGTCTAAAATGATGTCAGTCATGTCATACTCTCCTACCTGAGCATGCAATCTCATTTCTCTTCCAGTCCTTCTTACTCTATTAACATTTTTTTCTTTACCAGAGCTTTGCTGAGGTTCACAAGAAGCAATAACTTTCTATAACTCATTTAAAGAACTCTAATTCCTTAAGAGCTTCATACAACTCTATAAAAAACATGGCAGTGTACTTACTTTATCCTCCGAAGCTTCTTAAGACTGTGGCTGTTGTGGATGTTATTATGTAGGTGCTACAGATGTGATTGGATCAACAAAGTCTTTCTTGGCTTCCATAAATGTTTCTTTTTCTCTTCACACATCGAAGGTTGGAACTTTCACTGGGGTCTTACGAACCCAGGCCTCGTCAGGCTATTTTTCCTTAGTCTGCACTTCCGTCGTAGATCCACTCCTTGTAACAACGTTAATGGCTGGGACAGGTGTTTGCTCCACAAAAATCATCTGAATATTCTGAGTAGGAGGGGCATTTATTTCTTGGATCTTGGCTATCAACTGCGGGAATTGCTCAATCACATGATCAACTTCTCTACAATATTGACATGTCGTAGTTGGGTTCCGACAGTCTCGAGCTACATGTCCTGCCTGATTACAATTATAGCAAACAACCTGGCCTCGACCTCTTTTAGCCATACCACCATGACCATGACCTCCAAACATACCTCGACCTCTGCGGTAACCATATCCATCATTGCCTTGTGCATCATTTTGTACCCTATAAGCATCATAAGTTCCCTCTTTCATAAGGTCAAAGCTTCGACACTCATCCTTCGTGTGTCCTACTGACTTACAGAACTTGCAATATGGATTCTTAGGTATTTGCACATATCTTTGTAGCAGATAGCAGTCTTTAGGTCGATGTTGACTAGTTGTTCTACAAATCTCACAATATAGAACATTAGGGTTAAATGGGTTTGGTGCACCAGTATTTAGGTAATTTCTTAATGTGGGGCACTGTTCCTTGTCATGACCTTCTGTCCTACATCGAGTACACCAAACCTCTTCGTGAATAGATTTCCCCTTCTTCATGTCACGAAGTTCCAAAGCCATTTCTGCCAACTGCGCTTGTATTTGGGCTATGCCAGAATTAGCTTCGACAGGAGCTGTCTCTAATTTCATAGAAATCTCCAAAGCTTCTTGCTGATTAACAACCTTCTGTTGCATGAGTGGAGTTCTAATATGGGATAATAATGCTGCTATGAACCATTCTTTATGTTGCGTTGGTCCAATAGTGAAACTTACATGATCCAACAGAACCTTGAACCTCTGATCAAAGTCCCAAACTGATTCACCTCTCCTTTGTTGAATTTCTTTCAACTCACTTATACACTGTGACTCTGATTTAGGATTCTTAAATTCTATGATCATTACGGCTTTAATATCAGCTAAGAAATGGGTCTGACCACTGGAAAAATTCATAAACCAGGTCAAAGCTCAGTCTCTAAAAGAAGTAACCAACTACGCTCTTCTTATATCTTGATCCATAATATGCTTGGCAGTCCAAACAACTTCGCATAAGAACCAAAACTGTTCTGGATTCTCGGATCCAGTCCCTTTGAAGATGGGGAGTTTGATATCATCAGCCATATGGGCCATAGTAGATCTAGGGGGGGGAGAACATACTGGGGTAGACTGACCTGCGACAAGAATACTCAGGGTAGGGTTACTTTAAGACTATGACGGGTTCTCAGGGGTAACAGATCTACGCTGCGGAGTTATAGGAGGGTTTCTAACAGAGGGGGTTTCTTCAGGCTCAGATTCTTCTGGACCTAATGGGGTATACTCGATATTCTGACCTAGGGTATCGGACTCAAGATTTCTCTTGTATATTTTACCACTTCGCAGCAAACCACTTTGCTCGTCGAAGTCTCTTTTCCTTCCAAACATAGGTTAGTAAAAAGAAATCTAGCAATCTAATTCGATCAACAATATGCCTTTCTCAGCCAAGAGCATTTTAATTTGCAGACTAAATGAATTTAGGTACTTACCCCTTGGTCCTTTGAAAAACTGTCTTTCTGCTTTGCTAAAAGAGGTACTTGTGTTAATGGAAAACTCTGTCACAAATGCTTCAAAGGTTCACGTTGTCCAGAAATCAACAGCTCGTGATATCGCGTTGTTCACTCTTTTCAATATGTTAATTCTTATGGGGGTCCAATCAGGAAACTGATCTTCCTTCAAGTTAGTCTTTCTTTCTGTCAACCTAGATAACCACTGGTGCAATTCTATGTGGATACTACCAAAGAAAATTTCATGAATATTAGTAAAAACGTACCTTTGCAAAAAGTCATCTGAGCTACGACGAGGATCCTTATTCTCTTGTTCAACAAGTTTTTGATAGGTAGTTTCAACCCAATCATTGATTTCTTTCACTGAGGGCCTCCAAAACATAGCCCTTCAGGTACTATGTAAATCCCTCTTCGAGCAGATCTATTCAACTGGCAATGGAACCAATTTTTTCGGCTATAGGGCAGACTTGAGGTTTATACTTTAACTTCGCACCAACAAAAAGACCCACAGTGTTGGCCCTTTAGGCAACAACCTGTGAACAGGTTGCAGTCTCACCCGAAACAGCTATGGGGTGCTGCAGAGTCAGGTTTCTGCAAGTACAAGAGGGATATTACTATACCTTTAGTCTTAACAACAATTATTTATACAAATTAAATCTTCGACATTCACTAAAATAGCTTCGTAGTTAGATAAATAACGTTACTTGCTTAACCCTTAACTGGGAATTCACAACGAAGTTACTATTTAACAGTTATCATATTTTAGCAATCACCTACTTATCAACAACATAAAAACATCACAGTACACAAATAACACAACACAATATTTAACGTGGTTCACCCCCAGGGTAGGGGCTATGTCCACAGAACTGCTTTTATTCAACTCTTTACAAAAACAACATTTCTGATCTGCGCACTCAGCTGCAGATCCTTCCTTCAAGCCTAACTGCGCACTCGGCTGCAGTTCCTTTCTTACAATATCTAAGCTGCGCACTTAGCTGTAGTCTCTTTCTTACAAAACCCTCTGTGCACACAGTTGTAGAGGTCATCCACGCACACAGCTAGGACTTAACCTTGCAAGAACCTTCGCATCAACTTATCATAAGAGAACCTACTATAACCTTACTTGACTCCTTACATGAGTGCCTTATTTATACAAGTGCACTATTACAAAATCATGGGCTTATACCCGAAATTTATGGACAATTACAAAAAGAGGGCTTTGACTCAACCCCGATACCCCTAAGACTATTTTGTATCGCAACTCCACTTACAAGCTTCCACAAAAACTACATAGTTACAAAAATTAAAGACCATTAAGGTGCACACCCCAACAGACTCAGTTAGAGACAGTCATGGCAACATTAGTCGTTAACTAAGTCTGTCTAGTGTTGGCTAATACATAGTTAAGCTACACCCATCCAATCAATTTGAATAAAATCTAGTGAATTCAAATTGTCTTGGAAGTCATGCATTCTACATTATATTTTATTGTATCATTCATTATGTTATTGATTATACAGAGCTGCAACCTCCTATTGCAGTACTGTTATGTCATTTCATGCCTAATTTGTCTTGAATCACTTGTGAGACTGTGCTTTGTCTCAAGATTTCTATGACATAATTAATAGTTCGAAGGGAAGAACATCAACTGGATTATGAATTTGAGGAATTAGTAAAATAATGTGAAGATACAGAACATATAGACTACACAATTGTTATAGCGGATTTCACCACACTAGGTGAATCACACATTGTATGGCCTTCCCCTATCCCACTGCAGACTCATTAGCCCCTATGGACCACTTTTTGCCTTTTGATGTGTCCTTGATCATCCATAAAAACATAAGAAAAGTGATATACACGGATTTTTCCCCGATAACTGCGTACATACGCGGATCTGACCCCTATAGTTGCGTACATCGGGATGTGTGAATAATCCAAATCCTTTTGGAGTTTTCCTTGACTTGGATCCGACTCATATGACTCCTGGCCTTCCATATGCCTTGAGATCGCACAAATTTGACCTTTCAATATCCATTTGAAAAGCTATATAAGGAACCCCTTGGTACATTGAAAACATAAGAGAGAATTGAGAGTAGAGAAACTATAGTCCATTGTTTCCAGAACTTATGCTTGAGTCTGCATCCCTTTGTCCCTTGGAGCACTGTTGTGTTCTTCCCAAGATTTCCTTTTGCTAGTAAGTTTGATATCAAAGTGATGGAGGATTGAGGTGGTGGAGGCCCAAGTGGGGGATTCAGTTTCTCTGGTTTGTAGACATGCCATCAGAGGTTGTCACATGTAATCTCTGATTCATATTAATAGAAATATCTTTTCCTGTCCAGTAATGTGTATTTGAATGAATATTGTATCCATTGGAATATGTCAAATGCTTTTACATTATTTATTATATATGCTAGAATAGATCTAACACCATGAAATATAGTATGCTTGTATTGTTTACTTGTTGTTGAGGACGTGCTATAACAATTCAAGCTGAAGATTGGAAAGCTCAACGGGGATCTACTTCAACCGTCCGGAATAAGGTACGAGGTTCGATCCTTTAGTGTTAGATGTTTTTATTTCTATTGCATATTGGGAAATATTGATTTCTGGAGTCTAGCTATCTGTTGTGGTACCCCAAGCCATAGGAATTTCTCTCCGTAATAGAATTGGCGACTCCGTTGGGGAGTTCCTAGTAGTTTTCCTTTCGGGGTTGGTTTCTTGGCATTCAATCTATTTGAATTGCCCTCTCTCTCTTGTTTTTGTGTTGGGTATGGAGGCATGTATGACTGGTAGAGTCTGATTGTTGTAAACTTAGTCTCAGCCTGTCTGTTTTCCTTGATTCTGTGCATCTTTTTCTTCCTATACGCAGGTTTTTGTCTTACAGTCACGTATACACGTGGTTTCCTCTGGAATTTCCACGTATACAGGCGGGTTTACTGCACACAGTCGCGTATAATCTGGTTTTTACCTTTTTGTGGAAGATAGTGGATTACTGGGGGAATTCTGTTAGTTGCTGAGTCTCCTTTGGCACTACCTGAGTCTGTTAATACCTCTTTTTCTGACCAGAAATGTTTTTTTTAGCCTAAATTTTTTCTTTTAGGAAAGTTCTTGTCATGGCATCTTTGATTTTTTGTTTGAGATTAGTGTATTAGAGTCCTTTTACCTTAGTGGTTTGCTGAATGCTGTTTATGTGTTCTTGCAGAGTCTGGGGTGGGTAGAATCATTCTTTTGCTTTTTGTATCTATTTATTTTCAAAAAATCCAAAAACATTTGCTTATCATTATGCATTGCATTTTGCACTTTGCATTGTATTTGCACTAGATCTAGATTTGCTTTGGAGTAATAGTTAGGACTTCATATAGGGAAATTTGCATTCAGCATTTGAAGAAGAAATTGTGCATTACACGTAGTATGCATACCCTGTTTTCATGGACACAATGCATTTGCATTGATTGTTAGGTGTGCATTTTACTTCTTGTTGCGTTATAACACCATTAGTTGCACGACCATATCCTATTTTTGAGTAATAAAGCCAACTAAAATCAATGCTAAAATAAAATGAATTACACTCTTTTCTTTTCTATGGTGCACCAACAAGCTTAGGTTTTAGGATCTTGGAATAGTTCATTGTAAGTCAATTCTCCAAGATCACTAAACAACAACAACTAGGTGTTTGTCCAGGGATTGTGTGAAATCCTTGGTATAACCGGCATTCTCAAGAAGCTCCTCTCAAAAGGGAGTCAAGCACCAGGTAGTGTGAGTGGTTGTTGATTGGGATGACCCATGGTCGATAACTGTGTAGCACCGGTCATATATCCAGGATTGTATTCGTATCTGGGGGCTCTTTCGAGAGTTTCGGGCTTTGCTACCCTGCCCATACGGTCAATCCTGCCTGCGACTGTCCACCTGAGCATTGATTATATTGAGGTGACCTTAGTGACCTTACCTAGGATATAGAGGGGGTTCGTGTAGAGGTTATTCTACATGTGTCCCGGCCAGGTTGGGGTCGGACAGCACAGTCACTTTACGCATTGAAGCTGAGGGCCACAATAATTGGTTTCATAGCTCCGCTTATGGTGACAAGGGCCTCTCAAGCCTCTCCTAGGAGAGACATACCGGCCACATTCGGGAGCTCACTTATCCAGCCCTTGTTTGCTTGCTTTTGGATTTATATTTTATAATGATTGCTCTGTGCACGCTAGTTGGCCTAGGGTTGACGTAAATAGAGAGTCTTTGCTATTTTTTGAGTCATTGTGGATTCGGGTGCGGCTCTGCATCGTTCTTGTTGTTTAGTAGGACTTTCGCCTTCTACTGATCCTCATCCTTCGGGAGAGGGACCTAGATAGTCCAGGCGGACTACATCACACATTGATTCACACACCATGGGAGATCATAAGGAAGATACATATGAGACACTTCCTCCTCCCATTCGTGTTGATGATGGGGATTTTAATCCTACTTATGATCCTTCACCCGACCTAACCGAGTTAGGACCTGTGATTTTTGAGATAGGAGCCATGCATGATAGACCTATTCATTCTAGGCCTGACCCCTCATTGACACATTACCGGTATGGAATACCGAAAGACCCCAAGACTCACTTTGAACCTGCCAGCACTAGCTACGGTGGTTATGCTACGACTGGTTTTCCTATGCATGATTTGGCATTTAATTTTGAATCTAACTTTGACCCTAACACTATGCCTGGGGGAAATCCCATGCCTTACCTTGTGGATAGGTTAGGGACTACTAGTCACATTGCACCTTCCATCCCAGCAGTGAAAGCTACATCTTATATACCTCCTAGGTCTAGAGTTAGTGATCCCATAGTGATACCAGGTTCTAGACGAGTGACGATAGGCACTAGCACATATCTTCTTACAGATATTCCTTCGTCCTCGCTTTCGAGTTATTCAAATGAAAACCCTCCACCTTAATCACATGGTCCTTCGAGTCGGCATGTAGCTACGAGTCAGATCCGTACTGCGATTACTAGACCAATTGTGTCTCAAGACTACATACCACCTGTGGTTTCGGGAGGTTATGTTCATGTTTCTAGAGGTCAGGTTGCTACTTCCTTGACATATATCCTTACTTCCGGTATGTATATTCCTACTTCCGGAATGTATATACCTACCTATGGAGTGTCTCATGGGGCATCGCAAGCGATGACCTATGGACCCTATTATGGGACGCAGTATGGACAGGTTTCTGCGCCTTATGGAGGTGGGTATTCACAACCTGCTTATCCTCCTACTTATGGCTTTGTAGCTCCCACTAGTCAAGGTCCACCTCATTATGGTGCTTCTGCGCCACCCTATATGGGTCATACGGGAGGAGGTCACTATGGCCAAGGTCATGGTGGTAATCAATCCTATATGAACCAAGGAGTGGTCCCTAGACCTCATCATCCTAGGCTCCCTTTCCTCGTGACACTCAATTTACCTGACTTATCAAGACTTACGAATGATCCTGTGGCTCATGACCCGGCCTAGCCGGCTTTCCCTACCAAGCTTCCTTCGGATATACCTAAATTAAAAGGCAAACCAAGAGAGGATCTGAACGAACACGTTACAACATTCCACCTATGGTGCTCTTTGAATTGATTGCATCAGGACTCAGTCTGTTTGAGACTATTTCAATGCACCCTCACATGGCCTGTGGAGAAATGGTATATAGAGTTACCTAGGGGTGCCTTTACCTTGTTCGATGACCTTGCGATGACTTTCCTTAATCACTTCCAGCTACTACTGCGATATGATGTTGGTACTGAACTCTTGTCGACATTTCGGCAAGATAAAGCCACCCATATTTCTGATCATATTCAGGAGTGGCGTAGATGGAAGAGATTAATTAAAGCCTTTATACCGCCAGAGTTCCTCCTTGAGTGGTTCCTCAAGTCTTTATTGCCATATATAGCGAAGGATGTTTCCACATCCAGAGTGTAGAATGAGGAACAAGCAATCTTTAGGGTGCAGGAGCTAGACTTGATCTATGCTCAGTCTGGCTTGTTATATGATATTATACCCAACGCTCCTCAGTTCAAGTTTTGATCCCAAGGTCAAACCTGGGCCACATGCTGATGGCATTGTGGGTTGTGCAAGTAAGAAACCTACACGTTCGGTTGCAAAACAAGTTGCTCAGGTGTCAACCAACCAATCTGCCTTGGGACAAGCTACGGCTTTGTCTCAGCCTACCCAAACGGCGAATGTACTTGCTATGCAATTGTCGGACCAGAAGGGTAACCAGCAACCCAGACGGAATCGAAAGAAGCGTAAAAACAATAATAATAAAAAGGGTGGGTATAAGAACAAAAATGCCAATAATAATGACAAGAACAATAAGAATGCTAGGGGGGACAAGCAAACTAAACTTAAGGTTAAGTTTCCTTTCAAGCTATGTAAGGATGATCACCTCACTTACTTGTGCCCTAGGATGGATGAAGCTTCGAAGTTCATAGCATAGGGCCCAGCTGTGTTAATGACCCCTTTACCGCATAACCAGAGTATGAACTCGAAGTCCCATGATCAATATAGTGATGATGATCCACCTGAGACTAGAGGTCGTGGGTGCATTAATATGGTCCGTGCTGTGAAAGTTGTGACGCGTGTGAAATATTATAATTCGTCACAACCCAGCCCAGGAAAAGAACCTGATCCACCAGGAACTCCTTTTCTCATTGAGAAACCTGCGGATAAACCTGAAGCTGCACCTCTCATTCCTAAGGGGGTACTTAAGCGTTCAGGGCATAACCCAAATGCCCGAGCTGCCCATAACTATTTAGTTGTCGAGGACTTGGGTCATACTCCTTGTGCAATATCTACATTGGAAGTGCTTCAGAGTTGTCTATCACAAAGGAAGGCTTTGCTTTCTGCTCTTGGTGTGAATGGTGATGATTCTTCCTCAGTGATCAAATTTGAAACCGCAGGACATCAGCCTCGCTTGCCCTACTATGTGTCCCTTTTGATACATGTAGAATGTCTTAATATGACCGTCAAGCATACTATGATTGACGAGGGTGCTGCTGCTTCTATGATGTCTTTGTCTTGTTGTAAGGGTCTTGGTTCTCTTGAGCTATCAAAATATACGACCATGTTAACTACTTTTGATGGGAGATCATTTAGGCCGCATGACATCCTTCCTTCCCTTAAATTCCATTTGGGAGGGAAGACCGTTGCGATAGAGCTTGAGGTGGTTGATGCACCCCTTGACTACAATCTCTTACTGGGAAGGAATTGGATGTATAGTATGCAAGCCATTGCATCTTCCTTGTTTCACGTTGTAAGCTTTCCACATAATGGGAAGATTGTCACGATTGATCAAATGGCATTCAAGAATCCGCCTGTTACTACATCTTTGGGAGCTTCGGTTCCAAAAGTTGAACATTCCCAGCCGGAAACTGGGAGTGTCGGTGTAGGAATGTATCCCTCCCTCATGGGAACCTTTAGTTGTTCTGCACCCATCCTCATGATAGGATCTAGTTTCGGTGGTGCTTCCATGTCTACGAGATCGGTGCCTTTTCGCACAAGTCATATGGGAGATCCTTGGATTCTTCCTTCACCGAGTCCTTTGAGTGAGTCCATCGAGATGAGTGTGCCATTTCCTGTAGTTATGATAGCTTATCAAGCTAATCTAGCATCTTCTGCAGAGCCTTGTTATTCCTCTTTGCGAACGGAGGAGGAAGACCCCTATGTGCTGCCAACATGGGCAGTACAGTATTCTCATGCCCACAACTACCTTGATATGGTTTTCCCTTCAGATGAAGCGATTATCGAGGCTATGTCGGGAGTTGAGCCACCATGGGAGGAACTTCATCATAGATCATATTTCCTTCCAGAGCTTGACCGTTTGGAGCATGAGGATTATAGGGAGATTCTTAGTCATAAAGTTGGTAGTGTTGATGTATATGTAACTTCAGAATGTATTCTTCTATATATTTCATATATTGTAACCCGATGTTTATTCCGGGATGTTTCTATTATGTATTTGAGTCATGTGGTCATGCCCTGATGTTCCGATCGGGAGGATTATAATGTAAACAAGTCATATCAAGTCATTGGGTAAGTCCCCACTATTTAGGGGCACTTGGGTTATTATACACTAATTAAGGTGTAGGCTCGAGTAGTAATTATTAGGTTGAGTGCACTTCAAGTCAACGGAAGAATATAAATAGAGAGTGAGAGTCTCTCTATCTATAACTTGTGACTTAGCTCTCTTGCTCTCTCAAGTGTGGCGCACTTTTGGAGAAGGAAATTCTTGGGCTTGACAGAAGACAGAAGGCTGCTATTGTGTTGGGAGGTCATCTTACTGTTTTGGGATCACATATTGTGGTGATACTATCTTAGAGGAAGTTGAGGGGTTTTCTCCATTTATTGTTTCCCCTCCTAAAAGCTTTGTGTCTCTTGTCTCTTGTGATGTGCTTATGTGATTGCTGTGCTTGTTATTCTCTCAATGAAAAGATCTTATCACAATGCTAGCTTAAATGTTGAAAAACTAACATGGTATCAGAGCTAACCTGAGAAGAAGACATTGTGCAGCTACAGGAACTAGGGCTTCCTATTTTGTGGATCTTCCTCCATAGATTTTCAGCAAAAGTATGATAGGATGACTCTCCATTGAAGGGTGCATCGTTCTGTCGATACGGAATTCAATTTCAAGCATTTTCAGTTTCGATGTGGAAATTAGGGTTTTTACAGAAGAGGAATTTTTGAGTGAGACCAGAATAGGATTTTTCTCCTCATCAAAACCGAAATTTAGAGACCTGGATCAATAAATTTGGTTGGGTAAAACTCCGGGAAAGTCAAACCCTAGTTTGACCCTGAGCTAGGAGAAACCCTAAATACTAAAACTGCTAATTTCTAGTACAGTCACTATATTCTGAGATTGGAGAAGTCTCAAAAGCTGAAAATTTTAGGGGCCGAATAAAAAATCCTGATGAACACTGTGTCCAAAGGGAAGCCTCGTATTCGCTGTATTCCAGGAGATATGATCTCTCCAAGTTAGGGTTCCAGCCCCTTCCAGAAATCATCCATAAACATGACACCTGGGGATATCTGCAATATCCTGGGCTACAGAGGTCAAAATGGAATTCCTAAATATTTTCCAGAAATTTGACGGGCTTTAATTTCTTTGGTCCGAAGGTCAGACTCAGAATATGAACCAGTGACACGTGGCATGCCGTACAACATCGCTGTTACGAACAGTCCTGTAACAGGTGACCTTGGGAAAAGGATCATAAATTCCAAATGGTGAAACCAATTCTGATGAAACCTGTGGTGTTAGATCAGGTACATGCGAGGTTAACTCAGTGAGAAATTTCAGACACATAGAATCAGTAGTTTCAGAGATATTACAGAAACAGTAACAGGCATTTCTGCAGAAGAAATCAGTAAATTAGGGCTTCCTGTTCCGGGAGCTTCCCTCCACTGTTTTCAGAAAAGGAGTACATTGGACAGCTCCATTTGAAGAGATATATATGTTTATCCAATCAGATCTAAAATATTCCAAGTTTTGAAAATTAGGGTTTCTGCGACAAACCCTAGATCATCGAACTACGGGACAAGGACAGACACCTCAAATCGGTAAGATCTAATCCTTTGCTATTTCCAGTTGAGGTTCTCATTTCAATATGATATATCACATCAGATTGGTGACAAGCTTGGGGAAGTTGACAACTTCCAAGACTGGAATTATATGACCTCTCTGAAGAAAATGGATTGGACACCTACATGAGTATAGAGGTTCCAGTTTCAGAGGGAGACGAGGCCAAAGAAGACATCATGCTCATGCTGCAAAGGATGATGAACCATCCAGAAAGAGATCTAGATATGAAAGTGAAGATTCTTCAAGCAAGGATTAATATGTTCTAATATCAGCTCTCATAGGTAACATTACTCATGGAATTGATGATTGGCTTATAGACAGTGGGGCTTACAAACATATGACGGGATTCAAGGAATCCTTTGTAAGACTATCAGAACATGAATCACCTCACAAGGTGAAACTAGGAGATGACTACCAATGTCCAATAAAAGGTAGTGGGGAATCTTCATACAAGCTAGACTGTGGTAAGTCTCTAACAATGAAAGAAGTATTGTTTGTGCCAGGATTGAAGAAGAACCTTCTCTCCATTTCAGCATTGATGCAAAAGGAATGCGGGCTGCATTCATAGATGGTCAAGCCATCATATGGCCAAAAGGAAAGACTATCGATGATGTGGTAGTGATTGAAGAATGCGAAGGAGGCTTGTATAAATTGAAGGGATATCTAGAACAAGCCTTGATCCATGACACAGTAGATCCAATTGAGCTTTGGCATAGAAGGCTTGCACATGTGCATTACAGAGCACTCCCTATTGTAAGCAAAGCTGTTGAAGGTCTTCCAGAATTTCAAGCTACTTGAAGTGGTAAAAGAAAAAGTGAAGAATGCAAAAGTGGTGATGGCCACCTAGAATGGCCTCCCAGGATCATGGAATTCATTCATATGAGGAATATGAAGAACTCAACTCTTGAAGAAATTCTTATCCTCCTTATCATTTGGATAAGAAATGATGCTATCATGAATGAAGAAGACGATGAAGCTGAAGGCTCAAGAAGGAGTATGCCCACCAAACAAATAAAGATAAGTATTCAATTGTCATTTCATATTATTGTTTTGTTATGCATTTGTTTATATTTAGTTGATGTATTATGCATGATAGGATGTTTGCATTAATGACAGTGTACTACTAATATGTATGTGATGGGTAAGTAGCTCATGGGGCTATACAAATTCTCCATTGCTACTTATCTAGAATGAAACCTCTTTGCTGACATATTGGATTAGTGCACAATCTCAATGTTGTCCTGGTAGAGATGGAAGGCATCTAGAAAGTTTCAGTGAGATATGGATGAATGTTGTATTGGCTAAAGTAGTTGCATGATCATATATTTATGCATAAGTGTTTGCCAGTATAAATATTCCTTATGAAATGTTTCTAACCATACAAATGCATTTGACTTGTAGGAAAGATCGCATACATAATCGCTTACAAGCAAAGAAGAATGAAGACGTGTTCCGAAGAACAAGTGACGACCGTTCAAAAACAAAGAATAATATGACAAGCTCACAGATGGGTGCAAGATGAACTTTTAAAGAAGTTCAAGATAGAGGATCTTAGTATCCAGTGATCCTAGATGGATACTACTTGTCACTCCAGTACATAATGTTTCAGTGCATAGAGTACGGAAGACAGAGGGAGTATGATGCTCCGCTTCAGAGGGAAGTATGCAGTAGATATCCTGAAGAGGTTTGGGATGATGGACTGCAAGACCATGGATACACATATGGCATCGAACCTGAAGCTATTGAGTGATGCTTCTTCAGAGACGGTTGATGCTACGATGTATCGTCAGATGATTGGGTCATTGATGTACCTGACAAACACGAGACCAGATATTTGCTTTGCTGTGAACACCTTGAGCCAGTACTTGATAGATCCGAGAAGTGTTCACTTGATTGCTGCAAAGCATATTCTGAGGTACCTGAAGGGTACAATTGATTATGGGCTCAAGTATGATGCGAATCAGAAGATTAACCTGGAGGGTTATGTTGATTCAGATTGGCCAGGCAGTGCCATCGACAGGAAGAGTACTTCAGGATGTTGCTTCGGTATGGGATCAGGTGTGATCTCTTGTTTTAGCAGGAAGCAATCCTGTGTGGCACTGAGTACAGCTGAAGCAGAGTATGTTGCAGCTTGTTCAGCTAGTTGTGAGGCAGTATGGCTGTGGAAGCTACTGTCTGATATATTTGATCTCCAGCTGGATGCTACCTGTATACATTGTGACAACCAGAGTTGCGTGGAGTTGTCAGAGAATCCAGTGTTCCATGACAGGTCGAAGCATATTGAGATCAAATATCACTATATCAGGGATATGGTGCAGAGAGGAGCAGTGAAGCTCCTGTATGTTGCGACGGAGGAACAAATAGCTGATGTATTGACGAAGCCATTGGCTAGGCTGAAGTTTGAGTACTTCAGAGAGAGACTTGGTGTTCTCCATATTGAGGCTTCCTCCCAGAGACAGTGATGAGATCCAGAGCCATTCTGACATGGTGAGAGGATTGGTTCCTTCCATGGTCAGATGTAAGGGCTGAGATATTCCGTCATCGTGAGAGGATTGGTTCCTTCCATGACTGATATGAGTACTGAGATCCATAGCCATTCTGACGATCAGGTCAGATATAAGGGCTGTGCCATTCTGTTCATGGCTAAAGGATTTGGTTCCTTCCATGTCAGATGTAAGTGCAGAAATCTCTCTTCATTGTGGTTGAGAGTCTTCCATCCTTGGATGGGATTGT
This sequence comes from Pseudotsuga menziesii, assembly GCA_001517045.1. NCBI lineage: Eukaryota > Viridiplantae > Streptophyta > Pinopsida > Pinales > Pinaceae > Pseudotsuga > Pseudotsuga menziesii. The sequence goes on from LPNX010156254.1 coordinate 142,399, forward strand.
GCCATTCTGACGAGCAGGTCATATGTAAGGGCAGAGCCATTCTGTTCATGGCTAAAGGATTTAGTTCCTTCCATGTCACATGTAAGTGCAGAAATCTCTCTTCATTGTGGTTGAGAGTCTTCCATCATTGGATGGGATTGAGCCATTCTGACGAGTAGGTCAGATGTAAGGGCTGAGCCATTCTGGTCATGGCTAAAGGATTAAGTTCCTCCCATGATAGATATGAGTGCTGGCCATTCTGTCGAGTAGGACAGATGTAAGGGAAACTGCCATTCTAGGAATGGAGGCACCTGGTCAATTACCAGGAACACTCAGTCAGGTTGTGCAAATGAGCATGTAATCAGTCCTGGGATATTTGCAGATGGTCTTTCGAGGTTTTGCCTATGGCATGTAATTTGGTGCCCTGGGACATCTGGCAAATGCTATTTCAAGGTTTTTCTCTGGGATGGCATGTAATCATCCCTGGGAGATCCTATAGGTTGGGCTGTGTGCCCGTAATCAGTCCTGGGATGCTCTTGCAAGGTTTTGCCATGACCACATGTAATCAGCCCTGGGAGATCCTATAGGTTGGGCTGTGTGCCCGTAATCAGTCCTGGGATGCTCTTGCAAGGTTTTGCCATGACCACATGTAATCAGCCCTGGGAGATCCTATAGGTTGGGCTGTGTGCCCGTAATTAGTCCTGGGATGCTCTTGCAAGGTTTTGTGGTGAGGCCACATGTAATCAGCCCTGGGAGATCCTATAGGTTGGGATGTGTGCCCGTAATCAGTCCTGGGATGCTCTTGCGAGGTTTTGTGGTGAGGTCACATGTAATCAGCCCTGGGAGATCCTATAGGTTGGGCTGTGTGCCCGTAATCAGTCCTGGGATGCTCTTGCGAGGTTTTGTGGTGAGGTCACATGTAATCAGCCCTGGGAGATCCTATAGGTTGGGCTGTGTGCCCGTAATCAGTCCTGGGATCCTCTTTCGAGGTTTTGTGACGCACGTAATAAGTCCTGAGGATTCTCCAGTATGGCCAGTGATGATGAAGACCTGCAGGTCGTGGGCCTAGATCCAGCATGAAATAGGGCTGGCTCTGTAGAACTTCCTATGATGAGATAGTACACACTTGATGATGACCAGTGGAGATCCAGATCGAGCTATGATCTAGATCCAGTTATGATGACTCCGAGAGATCCAACAATGATGATCCAGATCGAGTGATGATCCAGATCCAGATCGAGTGATGATCCAGATCCTGTCCAGAGAGATGATCCAGATCGAGTGATGATCCAGATCTAGTCCAGTGATGATGATCCAGATCGAGTGATGATCTAGAT
>LPNX010156254.1:143876-246216 GCA_001517045.1 Pseudotsuga menziesii
TAGAACTATGGTTCCATTAAGATCTCCTGGTACGATGGCTAATGGAAACATGGCGAACATATCGTCAACTATTCCTATCAACATTTCTCACAATCCTGGTACAATTGAGAATGTCTACATTGGGGCGGATTGTTCCCAAGATGAGATTCAAGAGTATACCGAGCTATTCAAGGAATTTCGTGATGTTTTTGCTTGGTCTTATGATGATATGCTAGGAATTGACCCTCGGATTGTCGAACATGAGATTAAAACTTACCCCAATGCTAAGCTTGTTCGATAGAATTTACGTGCCATGAATCCTAGGAAAGAACTCGCCATAAAGGTAGAGATAGAGAAGCTATTGAAAGATGGTTTCATCTATCCCATTCCCTTGACGGAGTGGGTTTCAAACCCCATTTCGATGGATAATAAGCAAGGAGCGATCCATATATGCACTGATTTCTGTGATTTAAATCGTGCATGTCCTAAGGATAACTTCCCCACACCGTTTATAGATCAGATTTTGGATGAGTGTGCGGGTAGCGAGTCGTTCTCCTTCATGGACGGATTTTCCGAGTATAATTAGATCCAGATTAAAACCGAGGACCAACACAAGACTGCATTTATTTGTCCTTGGGGAACTTTTGCATATCGAAAAATGCCTTTCAGCCTTAAAAACGCCGGACCTACATTTCAGTGAGCGATGACCTTGATCTTCCACGATCTCAAGTCTATTATAGAAGTATTTTTGGATGACCTCGCTGCTCATTCTCGCATGAGGATGCATCATTCTTATCACTTAAGATTGGTTTTTGAAAGATGCCAGCACTATGATGTTAGTTTAGACCCTCATAAGTGCATCTTTTGCATGAAGTCAGGTCATTTGTTAGGATTCATCATTTCAAAAGAGGGTATAAGAGTCGACCCTTTGAAGGTTGAGGCAATACTTTAGTTGGCTCCCCCGAGAAATATTTTTCATCTTCAGTGTTTGCAAGGCATGGCAAACTTCCTACGAAGATTTTTTGTCAACTTTTCCAATTTCAGTAGAGGCTTCATGCGTCTCTTGAAGAAGGATACTCCCTTTTAATGGGATGAGCGAGCCCAGGAGTCCTCGATGCACTTAAGCAAGCCCTAGCATCGGGCCCAGTGATTAGTCATCCGGATTATAGCCGTGATTTCCTATTATATGTGGCCGCGTCTTTATAGACGATTGGTATGGTTTTGGTTCAGGAGGATGAGGAGCTCCAAGAGCATGTCATATATTACCTCAGCCGAAACCTTATTGACGTAGAGATTCGGTATTCTCATGTCGAGAAGCTTGCCTGAGCTGCTGTACATGTCGTGCAGTGTTTGAGACATTATATTCTCCTTCGCCAGACCTTGGTTGTGGCCCATGTAAATCCGTTTCAATTCGTCCTCACACGTAGGATGATTGGGGGAAAATAAAATAAATGGTTTGTCATCCTACAAGAGTTTGATCTCGAGTTTGTTTCGACAAAATCAAAGAAATCTTTAATCTTTGCAGAGCTCATATCAGATTTTCCGAGCGAGGCTGAGGAGTTGGTATGTGAAGATACGTTCATTGATGAACACATTTTCTTAATCTCAATGGCTGACCCATGGTATGGGGATATCATAGTATATCTACAAACACAGAGGACCCCTACTCACCTCTCGCGAGATGAACGATGACGATTACGTCACGTCTCCAAAAACTACCTCATAGTGGACAATACTTTGTACCGATGTGGAGTAGATTCCCTTTTACGACATTGTTTAACTCATGATGAGGCTGAGGTAGTGCTTAATGATTTCCACAGAGGAGCATGTGGCGGTCATTTATCCGGGCTTTCTACATCTCAGAATATTTTGAGAGCGGGTTATTTCTAGCTGTCGGTCTTCAAGGATTGTATTGAAGCGGTCAAGAGGTGACACCCTTTCCAGGTGTTCACACGTAATATGTGCTCGAAACCTACCCCGTTACACCCTATTATCACCGTCGGTCCCTTCATTAAGTGGGGGATCGATTTTATGGATTTCAACCCAGCTTCAGCTGGGGGGCACCATCATATCATAGTGGATGTTGATTACTTCATGAAATGGGTAGAGGCAATGCCAAATGTAAAATCCGATGGTGAGACAGCCACTCACTTCATATTCAACCAAATCATTACTCGGTTCGGGATTATGAGAGATCTTGTCACTGACCATGGATCGCACTTTCAGAACCATATGATGGAAGAGTTGGCATCCAAGCTAGGGTATAAGCAAGAACACTCCTCTTCTTACTATCCTCAAGCAAATGGACAGGTTGAAGCAGTGAATAAGTCACTTAAGTCCATTCTCCAACGAACCATCGCGCAAAGCAAGACGAATTGGCACATTATGTTATACCCTGCTTTGTGGGCATATCGAACCGCGGTTAAGACTGCCACTAGTTTTTCTCCATATCAGCTTGTTCATGGAGTGGAGTCGATATTACTGGTTGAATGCGAGATTCCTTCGTTGAATTTAGCTGTAGAAATCTTACCAGACACTTCACCTTTGGAGGACCGTTTGGTTCACCTTGAGCAACTCAATGAGCAGCGTAGAGATGGCTTGGTGACTCTAAAGGTTAATAAGCATCGCGTGAAGGCCCAATACGATAAGTTTATTCATCCAAAAGTGTTTAGTGAGGGAGACTTGGTCCTTTTGTGGGATCAATCGAAAGAACCCTTGGGGGCAGGGAAGTTCAATCCTATGTGGCATGGTTTTTACGTGGTCAAGCGTGTCTTAGAGAAGGGTTCCTACGAGTTGGTGGATTACGAACGGACGGCCTTAGCGGAGCCTAGAAATGGGCTCGATCTTAAAAAATACTATGCATGATCTTTAGCCAAGGCTATTTGTTGTATATTATTGTACAACTTTTTTGCATTGTTAGGTCTTGTTTATCATGATTGGGTTTGTGATTAGTTTCCATTTCTTATGGTAGATGTCAATGGAATCTTCCACCTACATAGGATTCATGGATGGTGCAAGCCATCACACTCAACACTCAGCCTCAGCTGCTTGGGTGATTTATACTCCTATGGGTCAAGTACTGTCTTCAGGAGATGTATGTCTACGGCCATCTTCCAACAATGTTGCTGAATATAGTGTCGTTATTGAGCTTCTACGAGATGCCATTTCACATGGTGTTCTCTCTCTTGAGGTACGTCTTGATTCAGAGTTAGTAGTGTCCAACTCAATGGTTTGTACCATGTTAGAGATCCGACGTTATTGAGGAGATTCTTATGGGTAAGAAGATTGTTAGAATGAAAATTTGAGAGTATCACATATACACACATTCCAAGAAATTATAATCAAGTTGCCGACTCATATGCTAACTACATGTTATATTGGCATTTGTCTAATTCATTATAAATTAATCATAAACACATTTTTACACTTGTAAATAAATAAATCGATCACCATAAAACGTTTTTATATACATAAAAAATGTGGTAATACATAGGGTCATAATACAAAAGTGGAGCTTTCAAAGCTTCCATAATATACACGGTCGTACAAAATAGATAAACTCCTAGGTGTCTAGTCCTGTGGAGGAGGGTTGTGATCATGATACGTCACCACGGCTCTAGCTAGCCACCGGAATAAACGCACCCTTGCACGTGGTATACCAACCACCTGTCGTTGCATGGCCTCAGGCAAGTCCTCAACTTGCGCCATGGGAACTGTATGAGTCAGTCGCACGAAGTTGGTATGGATGTTTTGGAGCGTTTGCTCCGCATCCACACTGGTGATGTCGTCTCCTCTTCCCCTCCATATATGACGTGGGAATCCCTTTGGTCATCGTGGTCCCACATCTACACATGAATGTTAGATGTCACTATGTATTGTCATCCAAAAACATGTCTTTTTGATTTCACATAATCAAGAAAACACAAAAAAATTAAATATTTCAAAATTTTTAAAAAGAATGAGGGTTGAGATTCGTTACCTATGTCTTTGAATGCTGATCCTAGTGGCAATGGCATGTCCGGATCTCCCCATAAATCTATCCCTGCATAGGGGTAGTCATCTATGGTAACAATCTGTCATCACCACCATGGAAAAAAGTCAGCTGGATAGGGGTTGGCCACCCTACCACCCCCCAGTCTGCGCATCGTGTCTTCCCAACATCGTTGGGCCGGATCTCAAACATTGTAGAGAGGAACATCCACTCTAGGGCTCAATCCTGGAACATGCTTGAAGAAAAACGTGCTCAGTATGCTGCTGAACCCGAAGTTCCGTATCCTACCTGCCTTACACTCACTGAGCTGATGTTTCATGTTGCTCAGTAGTGTAGTACTCCAGTCGTATACGGTCGGTCTCATACACTCCACCGCATAGAACATATGTTCTCGAGAGGCCTGATGGAGTGATGCTATGCCTGCTATCCTGCCCAGTGTCAGTAGTATGGTGTTTAGGCCCAGCACCTGTATAGCATTGGTGGGAACTTGACTCCCTACCTTCTCAGTATCTGGGTAGCAGTACACATCTATGTACTCATCGATAGTAATCCCATGACCTGGCCCACCTCTGGAAAAAAGGTTCACCACCTCCCCTCATCTAGATAGACCTGTGATAAAGTAGATATCCTCCACCTCATTGGTGAGGGGCATACCGTCTATCTGGAAGGACTCTGAGTCTGGATCCCAATAGTCTACCAGCATCTGTAGCAGTCCTGGTTTGGCCCTCAAGCCACCTAGGCACCAAAACTTATAGAGTCCACATGCACATAATACTTGTTGAGCCCTTACATCGTCCCTTACTGCTTCCTCTACTTCACCATGCTCACGTTCTCACCATTCTAGCACCATCCTGCATGAGAAATTGACCAAATGTCCATTAGATTCTTGTAAATCCACTTGTGCGGCGTCATACGTGACTGTTTTGCAAACAACCGCGTATGTACGTGGTTTCTAGCCCCTTTTCCGCATATGGCCAGCCCTATATGTGGAAAAAGCTTCAATACCCGCGTGGTCCGCAGCGCTCATGTAATATTGGCCTTAACAACCTCATTTGACCATCAAAACTTGTAAAAATTATATTGAAATGCAAGCTGAGAACATGAGTAAGTACTTGGAAGAAACGATTGTGAATTCCGCTAGCTGGATCTCCTAGAATTTGCAGTTGAAAATCAGAGCTCCAATGGGTAAAAGTTTCAAATGAGTTCTATTTTTTACTATTTATAGAAAATTTTTCAAATATTTGAAAATTTTTACCCCCTTTCCGATAGTTTTGACAGTCTCTAACCATTTTGGACCATTTCTGACATAATTTGTGATGTAGAAGACCATTTGCAGTGCCGTTTCAGCCGTTGGATTGACTCATTTGTACCCATCTCAGGTATCATGTCTACACTGGCATATAGGTTAGGTTTAACACCGTTTGCATTTTTCATGACCTTATGACCATGTCAGTATATCCTTAGTTACGAACCCACTCTATTATGTCATGAAACCTTCTTGCTGCTTTAGAAGTGGAATGATATGAGTGGTAGAGCTTCACCTTACATGGGTACCCTAGTTATCACCTTATTTGTATTTGGTGCCCATGCCGATGTTTCTCCCTTTAGGGTGTGGGAGTCTGTTGTATAGTATTTCCATGACATTTTGCAAGAGACTCATACTCCTCTTGATCTTATGCTGGCCATGTTCCCTCTAGACTCCCTTGTATCAAGTTGTGGATGCATTATCATGAACTTTTCCTGTCTTATTGAGGTTTATGCCGGCTCCCCTGACATTGCGTTTCAACCATATAGCCCGAACTTGTCTCATGTCTAGCCATGCAGAGCCATTTTTATATCCTTCACAGCTTGATTTCCCTTTTTACCGGGAGGGGATTTTCCCGCGAGTGTCGATATCCTACACATGTATCCTTGCATTGAGCATAGGTATGTTCCACTGCTTGGAACTAGTTTGTTTGCCCTTATGACACTCGTCTCCTCCTAGTTTGCAACTATAAAGCTAGTTTATTCTTTTTTCAAGCTTTTCAAATAACTGGAAAAGTCCAAAAAAATCAAAAAAATAAAAAGGTGGACAAGAAAAGATATTATCTTTGGCAGCTATCGAGTCGTGTTGCCTTCGAATAGAGAACTGTATATCACATCCATTGGTTGGGTTATAGTTTGACTTTAGGAGTTGTACTCATTTATCTAAGTTTATCTCCACCGACTGGTTATGCTTCCATTCCATATAAAGCCTCTATTGATGCCTCCTGTGTCATAGATATGTCCGAGTTTGTATATCGAGTCTATGTTTCCTTTCTTCAGTCACCATACGCCGTTATTCTCTTTTTCGAAGGAAGTTGAAACCTATATCAACCATTCCTCAGTTATCTTGACTTTGCATGTCGGCCATTCCTGGTACAGTTACTAGTTCGTGCACCTTATGATTGAGTCCTTCCACATTAGACAGCTTTGTTGAGTACCTCGTGTTGGATGATGGGGGATTCCCTACTGCCCTCCTTCCAATAGATTTCATCCCATCGAATTCAGATCATTTATTCTGGGATTGGATTCTAGAGTCATTTTGAGTGCCTTGAGACTTGCAGTCATCAGTGGTAGGTTCTCTCGCCATCGACAGTTTTGGGAATACATCAATGTTCCCTGATCGATGGATTCTCTCAAGTGTTCGACATCAACACATTTATTCACACTTGTTAGTTTGCACTCTAGTACCTTGATTCCCATTTTCATTATCAGTGGGTGATCTCGCGTCTGTTAATGGTATACATCAATGACCAGTAATCAGATGATGGACTACTATGTTCGACCTCGACACCTCTATTCGCATAGTAGGACATGTACTCGTAGAGGTTTGTGTAGAATACCTTCTAGATTGGTGGCATCTCTTATATGCTACCTCCTTGATTGTGCCAGTGTTCATGAGATTTCAGCTCTCGTGACATGTTCCAGTATATGTTAGACATTTCCAGCCACTATGGAGATCTTGATCTATTGTATATCTTCAGCCTTTGTGGAGATCATGGTCCTTTGTATATCTTCATCATAGAGATTCTGATCTATGTATATTGTACATGGCGATGACCACATATGTGCTATCATGTTTCATGCCTATTCATGGCCATTGTACTCTTATGTATCTGAGACTGCTATATGTATTTCCAGTTATATGCAGAGTTGTATTATGGTACTATGCTGATTGGGTGGATGGTATTCCATTTGGGTACCTTCATCACTTCATTTCTGGGATGGAATTTTAATGTATTTCGGCCATCTCATAACCCCTCTGATCTCATACATTAGGGGGCATCTGTTATAGCGGATTTCACCACACTAGGTGAATCACACATTGTATGGCCTTCCCTTGTCCCACTGCAAACTCATTAGCCCCTATGGACCACTTTTTGTCTTTTGATGTGTCCTTGATCATCCCTAAAAACATAAGAAAAGTGATATACGTGGCTTTTTCCCTGATAACCGCGTACATATGCGGATCTGACCTCTATAGTCACGTACATCGGGATGTGTGAATAATCCAAATCCTTTTGGATTTTTCCTTGACTTGGATATGACTCATATGACTCCTGGCCTTCCATATGCCTTGAGATTGCATGGATTCGACCTTTCAATATCCCTTTGAAAATCTATATAAGGAACCCCTTGGTACATTGAAAGCATAAGAGAGAATTGAGAGTAGCGAAACTATAGTCCATTGTTTCCAGAACTTATGCTTGAGTCTGCATCCCTTTGTCCCTTGGAGCACTGTTGTGTTCTTCCCAAGCTTTCCTTTTGCTAGTAAGCTTGCTATCGAAGTGATGGAGGATTGAGGTAGTGGAGGCCCAAGTGGGGGATTCAATTTCTCCGGTTCTCAGACGTCCCGTCAGAGGTTGTCACCTATAATCTCTGATTCATATTAATAGAAATATCTTTTCCTGTGCAGTAATGTGTATTTGAATGAATATTGTATCCATTGGAATATGTCAAATGCTTTTACATTATTGATTATATATGCTAGAATAGTTCTAACACCATGAAATATAGTATGCTTGTATTGTTTACTTGTTGTTGAGGACGTGTTATAACAATTCAAGATGAAGATTGGAAAGCTCAACGGGGATCTACTTCAACCGTCTGGAATAAGGTACGAGGTTCGATCCTTTAGTGTTAGATGTTTTTATTTCTATTGCATATTGGGAAAGATTGATTTCTGGAGTCTAGCTGTCTGTTGTGGTACCCTAAGCCATAGGAATTTCTCTCCGTAACAACATTCATACTTCCTAAGTGTTGCTCAAATCAAATAAAAACTTGAAGCAGTTGAAGAGAATTTCAAAGAAGAATAAATTGTGGTGACTACCTTTAATGGTCGCCATAGACCATGGGAGTCATTCATTCCAGGAATTTTTGTAAGAAATAAGATGATATATTTGATATAACTCTGAGAAAAATGCACACAAGAAGAATCTTTGCTTGTAACAAGAGAAGACATGACATGAGCAAATGAATATCAAGCTCTCACAGTTCACACTAGGAATAAATACAAGAAGAAGCAGAAGAAGGGGAACCATCATCACAACAAGAAGAAGGACAAGAAACAAAAGAAGATCAATAGAGATCCTTCCAATGTACGATGCTATACTTGTGATTAAAAGGGAAACTTTGCAAGAGACTATCACATTAGGAAAAATAGACAGCATTCTCATGTTTCTGGAGATGATGAATCAACAAACAAGTGATCTATAAGAGAGAAGGATAATTCAGATGAAGACTATATACTACCACAATACTTATGGGAACTATCTCACATGAAGAGTAGTGATTCGCTTTTTTATAGTGGGGAATGCAAACACATGATGGGATACAAAGAATCATTCATTATTATGTTTAAACATGAGTCACCTCATACGGTGAAACTTGGGGATGATTATCAATATCCCATAAAAGGGAGTGGAGAAGCTTCATACAAGCTATACTCTGAGAATTATTTAAATATGAAGAATGTGTTGTATGTTCTAGGTTTGAAGAATATTCTTCTCTCCATATCTGCACTAGATGCAAAGGGAGTGAGAGTTTCATTTTTCTACCATCAAGTTATGATGTGGCGTAAAGGAAAGACAATATATGATGCACCATTCGTTGGAGAAAAAGAATGAGGCCTGTACAAACTAAAAGGACAACCTGAATAAGAATTGGTTCATGATTCAATTGAACCAAGTGAACTATGGCACCGAAGTATTACACATGTGCACTACAGAGCACTACTGATGGCAAGAAATGTAGTCTCTGGATTTCCAGATATATAAGAAAAGCATGAAGGAATTTGAAAAGGATGTGCACAAGGAAAGAATACAAGGAAGAATTTTCCCAGCGGTGAAAGCAAGGCTAAAGGAATAATAGAGATTGTACACTAAGATCTATGTGGGCCATGTCTTCTAGCTCATTAAGTGGGTATTTGTACTATGTTTCCTTTATAGATGGTTTCTCATGTAAGACTTGGATATATTTCTTGAAAGGGAAAAATTAAGTATTCAATAAGTTAAAGGAATATAAATCCTTGGTTGAGAACCAAACTGAAAGGAAGATCAAGACTCCACAGCCATCGAATGGTGAAGAATTTACCTTCAAATAAATTAAGGAACTCTACAGAGAGTCCATGGTTAAGAGGGAGTAGATCACCCCATATAATCCTTAGTAGAACGGAGTTGCAGAACGAAAGAAATGAACCATAATGGAATCAGAGAAAGCAATTCTAGATGACCAGGATATTCCTATGCAACTTTGGAGGAAAGCATCAAGGACAATTTTGTATGTACAAAACTGTACTCCTCGTCGATAAATTGACAAGAAAATTCTGGAAGAGGATTTCTTAGGAGAGAAACTAGAATTCAACCATCTTACAATATTTGGTTTCTTGGTGTACATACATATCGCAAAGGAGAAGAGGACCAAGTTAGATCATTCTGGTAGGAAGGGCATATTTGCAAGATAGAGTGATATATCAAAGGCATACCGAATATACTTATGAGGATTCAAAAAAGTCGATATTAGTATATAAATAACCTTTGATGCAGACTCCACATACTTTAGATCTAGGAGGATACCTATTCAAAAGGTTGAGGATCCTTAATAAATGAGATTCCGAGGCATGGAAATTGGTGAAGCAATTACATAAGAGCATGAAGATCATGACATGGAAGAACCATAAGAGGTGGTAGAGACACTTCTCAAGAAGGAATCCCACAAGAGGAAACCAAAATGGGAATGAGATATCAAGAAGAATTACAAAGGTATTGTTTGTACTGGAGCTGTATACCTTAGTTTTCTTATATAGCCCTAGGAAACTTTAATGTTTATTTTACAAGCCTATTGTATATACATTGATTTGTTATATTTTTTTAGATTAGATGTTAAATAATTTGGGTCATAATTTTATCTTGAATCCATATTTATAAACTTTCTCTATATATTACATGATTCTTTGATTCTTTTCATTCTTTCCAAAGTTTAATGTTCTCGAATCTAATATTAAATCTTCAAAAATTTAAGTGCTCCTAAAATGTTATTAGCTTTTCGAAGCATTTTTATAAATCATGATTAAACATTGTGAAATGAAAGGGATAATACATGGATTAATCTTTGTAAAAGGTACATGTTTTCATCATGATATGCTATATTTTTAACATTTAAGCTATATGATCTTAGGATCTTATTTGAGAGAATAACAAGCACAACAATCAATCACTGTTAGAATAATCAACCCATAGTTTACCCACTTAGACATTAATTCATTTATTTTTGTCTTATTTGCCTAGTTCATGTGTCCCACCTTGTGCAAGTTGCTATTTGCCTATCCATAGAGGTAAAACTTGCCACATTTGACTCATGTAGCGCATGGGAAATCCTAAGGAATCAAACCTAGTTTATTCTTGGACTCCTAGGTGCCTATCTGCTTTTTCTACTTTATTGCCTGCTTTTTCAGTGTTTTAAGGAAAATGGGAAAGCTAGACTAGGTGAGGCGAACTTTTTTTTTTTCCTACACATCCTCCTCTCTTTCCTCCATGTAAAAGCATGTATGAGCTTCCATTCCACCACTATTTAGCTTGCCTATGCCTTTTTTCCAATTCATGAGCTCCATGACAGATTTGGGATCAGCTTTTTACACCTATGGGGGATTTGCTTATTTTTGGTAATCCTGCTTTATGCTAGATTTGGATGCCTCCTCATGTATTCGATTTCCTGATGTATTCTATTTATTCAGAATCCTATGTTATTACAGGTTTGGATATTGTACACTTACATAATACAGTTTAGTGTTACAGCTCCATTTTCAGTCTCTTTTGTGAGTGATTTTGCATGATCAATTGATAATTGTTGTGAGTAAAATTAATCTATTAATGGGTTTAATTTTCACATGGTATTAGAGCTGGTATATATTGTATTCTCTCCTTCAAAATTGTTTTGCAGGTTCGACATCAAATACTAGGAGCCTTCTACTGACAGTCGGGACAGATTTTCTAGAGCTATGGATCAATCACAGAAAACTATCTTGACTCCCTTCAATTTATTTGAAAGGAAATCAGAGATGGAGATACTGTTGAGAGAGAAAGGCCTCTATAGGGTGACTATGGCAACATAATCATAGCCCAATGTAGTTGCAGAGAAGATAAAATGGCACAACAGGAGGGATGAGGATTATGGCCTCCTGTGCCTGAGTATTTCCAGAGACCTCCTGTTCCATATTGATGGATTAACATCACCGAATGAATTATGGGAGAAGCTTACTGATCTTTTTCGAAAGACAGATGAGATGAGGGGACATCAAATTCAAAATGAGCTGATTTCTCCGAGTCCAAATAGCTTTGAATCCCTGCAGCTATATTTCTCCAAGTTCAAAGCACTAGTTTTGCAGCTGAAACAGTGTGGTATTGAAAATAAAGATGATCAGCTCATACTGGCCATCCTCTCGAAGTTGGGCCCTGATTATTCAGTGTTTGTTTCGACCTTCTATGCCACAAAATTGACAGCTCAAGCCTGGAAGATGCCTAGCCTTCCATATTTCATGGAATCTCTCACACAAGAACAGGACAAGCTGGTGATGATGGGCACCATCAAACCATCCAAAGATCAAGCTTTGATTGCTGGAGACTTGAAGGTGGATTCAAAACGTAAAAAGAAAGCTAAAAAGCCACCTGAGCAAAAGAGAGACAAGAAACAGTCTCCAGAGGATCTACAAGGTCCCAAGAAGAATACCCAAAAGAAGAAAAACAAAGGTGAAATGAACAAGTGTGCATACTGCAATAAGGGCAATCAATCTGAAAGCTCTTGTATGAAAAAGCAGATTGATATGCTCACCCAACTCCTGGAGAATAATGGCATCTCCCTTCCAGAAAGATCAAAGAAGAGAGAAGGAGGATCAAGTTCAGATGACAGAGAGAGAGTTCATGCATTGGTTGCTTGCACATCAAGCTCACCCAGTTTTATCATTGATTATGGAGCTTCAAGACACATGGTTTCGACTAAGGAGGCCTTCTCCTCACTGGACAAGTCGAAAGGACCATCTATTGTACTAGGAGATGACTCTATCACTGAAATTATGGGTAAAGGAAGGATAGATCTTGATCATGGTCAGTTCAACAATTATTTGTATGTCCCTGGTCTCGCCTCCAACCCTTTGTCAATGTACCAGATGACCCACACTGGGTCTCCTAAGAAGGTCATATTCTCCCTCGATGAAGTTGAGATCATAGAGATCTCAAGTGGTAGAGTCATTGCAAAAGGAGTTGCAAATCATGCTCAAAAGGTATACATGTTCTCACACTTCCTACCCTACTCAAACACCTCTTCTCTTCTGATTCATGCTAATGAAGCTAGCAATATATGGCATGAAATATTTGGCCACCTAAACTACAAATATCTATCTGATATTAGTGAAAAAGAGATGGTCATAGGTTTTCCCAAGATAAAATTTTCCAAAGGAGTCTGCCAAGGCTGTATCCTAGGAAAACACCCAGAGCACAAATTTGAGAGAGCTAGTCATGAGAGAACCTCTGCACCCCTCGAGATGATCCACAGTGATGTTGCTGGCCCATTCCCTCATATGTCCATGAGTCAGGCCAAATATGAATTGAATTTTATTGATGACTTTTCCAGGTATTGCTGGGTTCACTTCCTGAAACACAAGTCTGAAGTTTTTGGCCTATTCAAAGTCTTTAAGGCTTTGGTTGAAAACCAGTCTGGAAGGAAACTCAAGGCCCTTAGATTTGACAATGGTGGTGAGTATGTCAAGTCTGAGTTTATTAATTATTGTGCAGATGCAGGTATTCAGATGTGGCATTCTGTCCCCTACACACCACAGCAAAATGTTGTTGCAGAGAGAAAGAACAGATCACTGAAGGAGATGGCAACATGCATGATGTAGGCCAAAAATTTTCCACCAAAGTACAGGGCCGAAGCTATCAACTATGTAGCCTATATCCAGAATAGGGTGCCTCATAAACAGCTTGGTGGCATAAATCCCTTCGAAGCATGGAGTGGGCACAAGCCAGATGTGACCCATTTCAGGATTTTTGGCTCAAAGGCTTGGGCTAGAATCCCAACAGAGAATAGGAAGGCTTTGCAGCCCCAAAGCCAAGAGTGTCTTTTTGTTGGATACTCTAAATATTCAAAAGGGTACAATTTGATAAATTTGAGCACAAACAAAGCCTTCATTGAAAGGTGTGTTCAGTTTGAAGAAGAACCCCTTGCAACAGTGGAAGTTGGTGAAGCCTCTTCACCACCTGAACTTCAAGAAGTAAGTAAAGAGTTTGTTGAACATGATGATTCTGATTTTTCTGATGGATATTAGTTTATTGCAGACCCTAACAGCCCTACAAGTCCAAAATGGGCAGCCAAGAAACTACATGCAGCAGGAGAGCTAGCTGGGGATCCCAATGACCCAAGGAGGACTAGATCTCAATTTGAGAGTGGTCTGTGCATGAAGGATCCTATGTTTGCTGAAAATGCTATTTGATGGTGGAGTCTGATCCTCATACATATGAAGAAGCAGCAGGATATCCAAGATGGCAAACCGCCATGAAGGAGGAGTTCATCTCACTCCAGAAGAGCAACGCATGGGAGCTAGTGGATCTTCCTCCAGGAAGAAAGTTAGTCCAGTGTAAGTGGGTTTATAAGACCAAATTTGCTGCTGATGGTTCACCAATGAAGTACAAGGCCATAGTGGTAGCCAAGGGATAATCATAGGTTCATGGCATAGATTACAATGAGAACTTTGCCCCAGTGGCAAAGATGGATTCCATCAGGCTAGCCTTAGCCATTGCAGCCTCAAGGCAATGGGAGGTACATCACATGGATGTAAAGTGTGCCTTACTGAATGGAGATCTCACTGAGGAGATATATATGCAGCAGCCTCAAGGTTTTTCTACTAACCCTTCTCTTGTGTGCAGGTTGAGAAAGTCATTGTATGGGCTAAAGCAAGCCCCCAGGGCTTGGTATGCCAAGATTGATAGCTTCTTGCTATCAATGAATTTTGTTTGGTGCAAATCAGATCCAAATGTCTATTTGAAGTTAGTTAATGGTTCATTAATGATCATTTTGTTATATGTTGATGACCTCCTCATTACAGGAAGCTCACAAGCTGAGATTGCTTCCTTAAAAGGAGCTATGAACCAAGCCTTCTCGATGACAGATTTGGGGCTCTTAAGTCAATTTTTGGGGCTTGAGATATCTCAAACCAAAGCTAGAATCAAGGTGCACCAGTCCAAATATGCCTTGGAATTGCTGAACAAATTCAGAATGAAGGATTGCAAAGCAAGCAAAACTCCTTTCCTTTCAAGAGTGAAGCTGGAAGAAGCTGATTCTTCACCAATGGTAAACAATACACTGTATAGGAAATTGATTGGATTTTTGTTGTATCTGACACATACTCGACCTGATATTTGTTATGCAGTAAGTGTGGCTTCTAGATTCATGGATCAGCCTCAATAGATCCATTGGAAAGCAGCCAAAAGGATCCTTAACTTTGTTCAGGGAACAAGGACACATGGGATCTTCTATAAAGCAAAATCTGATCTTGATTTGATTGGATTTACTGACAGTGATTGGGCAGGTGATAGCACAGACAGAAAGTCCACATCAGGATATGTGTTCATGCTTGTAGAAGTTCCAATCAGCTGTTCAAGCAAGAAACAGAGTGCCATTGCACTCTCATCTACAGAAGTTGAGTACAGAGGAGTTGTTAATGCAACAACTCAATGTTTATGGTTGCAGGGTTTACTTGGAGAGTGTGGCTTCGAACCAGAGTACTCAACTACCCTATACTATGATAACCAAAGTACCATTTGAATCTGCAAAGATCCAGTTCAGAAGCAGAGAACTAGACACATTGAGATCCATATGCACTACATCAGAGAGCTTGTGCATGATGGCACCATTC
Organism: Pseudotsuga menziesii; assembly: GCA_001517045.1. Taxonomy (NCBI): domain Eukaryota; kingdom Viridiplantae; phylum Streptophyta; class Pinopsida; order Pinales; family Pinaceae; genus Pseudotsuga; species Pseudotsuga menziesii. Next base: position 159,272 of record LPNX010156254.1, read on the forward strand.
ACCTACTCTTATGTTCATCTTCAGAACAAGTAGCCGATATCTTCACCAAAGCATTTTGTGAGAATACCTTCAGCAATCTCAAATCACTGCTAGGGATTGTTGATCATGCTGTAAAAGCATGAGTGGAGACAAGATTCTACAATTTTGTTTTACAGTCCATGTTTAAGGGAGGATTTTCCCAAGTTGGTTTTGCCTCTTTCCTTGGTTGTACGGACATGTACTATGTAAAACGGTGACTAAGCCTTGTTTCTAGGCCCTATATTTTTGATATATTACTCATAAAGTCAGGCTTAAGGGGGATTGTTAGAATAATCAACCCATAGTTTACCCACTTAGACATTAATTCATTTATTTTTGTCTTATTTGCCTAGTTCATGTGTCCCACCTTGTGCAAGTTGCTATTTGCCTATCCATAGAGGTCAAACTTCCCACATTTGACTCATGTAGTGCATGGGAAATCCCAAGGAATCAAATCTACTTTATTCCTAGCCTCCTAGACACCTATCTAGTTTTTTTGCTTTATTGCCTGCTTTTTCAGTGTTTTAAGGCAAATGGGAAAACTAGACTAGGTGAGGTGAACTTGTTTTTTGTCCTACACATCCTCATCTCTTTCCTCCATGCAAAAGCATGTATGAGCTTCCATTCCACCACTCTTTAGCTTTCCTATGCCTTTTTTCCAATTGGTGAGCTCCATGACAGATTTGGGATCAGCTTTTTACTCCTATGGGGGATTTTCTTATTTTTGGTAAGCCTGCTTTATGCTAGATTTGGATTCCTCCTCATGCATTGGATTTCTTGATGTATTCTATTTATTCAGAAGCCTATGTTATTATAGTGTTGGCTATTGTACACTTACATAATACAGTTTAGTGTTATAGCTCCATTTTCAGTCTCTTTTGTGAGTGATTTTGCATGATCAATTGATAATTGTTGTAAGTAAAATTAATCTATTACTAGATTTAATTTCCACAATCACAAGAGACAATGAACACAAATATTTTCCTCGGGGAAAACATAAAGGAGAAAACCCCGCAAATTCCTCAGAGATAGAATCAGCACCAAATGTAAAACCCAAGGACAAAATGATGATCTCCCGATAGTAGTAGTCTCTCTCTCTCTTGTCCCAAATTATTCTTTCTCTCTTAGTTATGCACTACAACTGAGTGTGAGTGAATGTGTGTTAAATAGAGAGGATCCCCCTCTATTTATACTAGTTACTGACTTGAAAATAACTCACTAGGGACGAATTCTCTAGGAGAGTCTAATAATCCTAGGGCCCCACAAATTTGGGTAATTTATCCCTTGAACAATAAAGAGGGATACACTCTATGACTTTACAGGACTTGTTTACATTATTGAATCTCCCAATAGGAACATCGGGGCATGACATGAATTAATTACATTAAAAATACATCCCGATATAAACATCGGGGTACAATACATAAGATATACAAGTGAATGCATTCCAAAGTTACAAATACATCAACACTCCCTCTTAACTAGGAAGGTATTATGTCGACACAATTTATCAGCAAAAGTATTCTTCTCTGTATCATCTGGATCATCATCAATTCTGGATCATCACTTGATCTAGAGCATCACTGGATCATCACTTGATCTAGAGTATCACTGGATCATCATAAAGAATGGATCATCACCTGATCTAGAGCATCATTGGATCATCATCAAGTCTAGATCATCATTAAGTTTGGATCATCACTTGATCTGAATAGTCACTACTGTATCATCACTGATTCATCATCACTGGTGCTATCTCAATTCTACTCATCACATGAAGTTCCATAGAGCTAACCTTTTTTCATGCTGGTTGTAGGCCTAGCCTTCATGTAGGTCTTCATCATATTCAGCACTTATATATGACCATGGAATGAACCATGTCAGAAAGGAACGCCCAACACTTACATTTAACCATGGGAGAAACACATCCAAGAACCATGTCAGAAAGCCACGCCCAACACTGACATCTGACCATCGAAGGAACACATTAGAAAACCATGTCAGAAAGGCCCAACACTCATATCCAACCTCATCTTGTTAGAAAGGCTCTGCACTTACATCCGACCTCATCTTGACAGAAAGGCTCTGCACTTATATCTGATCATGTGGGATCACATCCTTCAATCACATTAGAATGGATCTACACTGATCATGTGGGAACACATCCCACAATCACATCGGAATATCTCTACCATTACATTTGATCATGCTTCCCAGATCTCATTCAGCTTTTTTTTTACAGTTCCATGAGGAACTTGCATGAATCTCATGTACCAGTAAAGTGCACAACCCCTGAGGATGGAGGCCAATTGAATTTTTTTGATATCATCATCCATGATATGTCTAGCAGTACATATTGCTTCACACAAGAACCAATACTGCTTCAGGTCATTAGTCCTATTTCCATCGAATATTGGTAGATTCATCTTGTTTCCCACCATTCTGGGCCTTCTTCCTCCAAGTGGTGCTCTATTATTATACTGTTGCTGGAACGCTGGAAAAGTTGACATAGAATGCACTTTTCTACCTGCTGGTGGAGTAGTGCATGGAGGAGTGGACACATTACTATTGGGGTTCTAGTTTACTGCTATCTTGGGTGTAGCCTAGATCTAGTCATCCTCATCGTCACTGTAGGGTCGCTTCGTCTCGTGTGGTTTTTCTTCATGTCCTTGCATTTCAATCACAACAGGACCTTTCGCTGTCCTCTTCCTCTTCTCTTATCGAAACCTTGCTCCTCCCCTTGTACAACCACTTCTTTCCTTAGTGACCCTCACAATCTCATCAAAACTCATACCCATCTACCCCTTATCTTTACATTTTTCTCCCCCCTTTTGTCACAGTGTCCATGTCCTCTGTACACCAAAGTTCCACTATCGAGGAGCATTTTTAGAATACCCTTCTAGGAGACAAGCATCTTAATAGATAATTGTAGAGACAACAAAAACCTACCTCATGTCCTGTTCAAGAACTCTCTTTCTTCTTCGTTGTATGACTTATTGGTATCGACTGCAAAATTAGTGATGTATCCTTCCAGAATACTATCCAGCCATACTTCGATAGCTCGTGATGCTTTTTTGTCAGTTTCTTCCAATTCATGGATCAGTTCATGGGTCCAGGATGTCGGATCCCTTGCTTGATGGTTGTTCTACTTATAAGTGAACTGCGCTAGCCACTCATATAGTATGATAGGAAATTCAAAGAAGAGCCATTCGTGGCATCGTCATGGATATATCTTGCCATCCAATCGCTTGTCGATAACTTTGGATTCAGATTCTCTATTTAAGCAAACTCTTGTAGCTTTAGGTCAAACCAATTTTCAATCTCCGATTTAGTTGGATGCCACAACATATCCACTCTTCAATCGCAACAAAGTCTCGAGAATGAAAACGCTTGTTGGAAAAAACCCACCAATAAAGCCTCGTCGATAGGGGTTCTCACTCTGTTGACACCCAACAAGCACAATCTCCTTGAGCACTAGCCTAAATAGGTTTCACCCTAGCCAGCAACACCCACAGAGTGGATGAAGTCTCACCTGAGATGTTCGAGGGAGACCTGTTGGAACCAAGTTTCCGATAGTAAGAAGGAGAGACATGGCATTAGTGACTCAACAACATAATCATCAGATTCTTCAGAGAAAGTTAATTAGTATCGCAGCATTCATCATATATATATCATCATAACTAATAGATTGTGAATAGATCACGTCATCCACTTATTCATCATAGTATTGTCATTCATTCATACAATAGATTCAGTAAACATCCATCATTTACATCGCAGCACATAAAGACAAGAAATAAATAGGAGACAAGGTCAATTTAGGGTACCATCTGACATGTCATATCACTTCCCCACAGTAGGAGAATTCTCACAAACCAAGATTCCATAGCTAGTCGACACAGACAGACCCAAAATTTCTCAAGAACAAAATGAAGCGACAAGATCACACATAGTTATCTGATCACAAAATGGATTGATCAATTTATCTTCTACATCAATGATCATTACAATTTCGATTCTAACTCTATATATAATATTTTTTCTTTACATCCAAGGTCCACTTCTAACTAACTTCTAACAAACTAGTGACCTATATCCACAAAATGTTTTCAATCGGTACAAAATTGCATAAGAAATTCCAAAAACAATTATTCTTCTGACTATCGCACTCTTTTCATCCTATGCGGTGTCGTGTGATCTTGCAAGCCTCCATGGTGCTGTGCAACTTACTTACCAAAAACCCCTACCAGCAGTCGACATCAACACATCTATTCCATAGGATAGACCCAAAGGTCCCTATATCCTAGTTTCATCCACCATATTGATGATTTCCTTCAACCACTTGAAATGAGTCATTAGTTCCTTTTGGGTTGGTTGTGTCTCACATGCTCAACTTCAGCTACATCATCGAACTATTGAGATTCATACATGCTATCGATTTGTTCATTATTTGGTCGAAGACACCAATTTTCACCTGACTCTAGCACATTGGTGGGTCTACTGTAGGACCCATATAGTCTCATGTCCCTTGTGATTTTTGAGCTGTGTTGGTGACAGTGTTCAGAATCTCCCAGTTTTATGCTTCCATGTATCTCCAGTATTTGATGCTACATATTGTACCATAGAGAATATGACTCTCATTTAATGATTCTGTCCAGTTATGTACCCTTCCAAACCCAATAGAGCATCAATTGTGATAATATTTCTTTCCATGAGAATTTCCTTGTTCTTATGTATCTGTTTTTCATATCATCATTGTATTCATCCTCCCATTGAGGCCACCACTATGTATCACCATTTGTATATGTATTGATCCGCTCCCATATTTTGAGCCTTGATCCCCATTATTTATTCTTTTGACATTTTTATGAGCATGGGTATGCCAGCCTCATTCATAGACATGTCACCCATTATATGTATCTCATCCATTTTTTATAAGAAATAAAAAACCAAAATCCACCATAGTTCGAACGAGGAAGCTCCACTCCTCCGCGATCCTCTCCATTATCTCCACTTTTGTCTCCATATTCCCATGATCCTATCCATACGATGGGTTCCTTCCCTCACACATCATGGGGAAATATCTTAACACTAAAAAGTGTTCACCTAGCTCTCCATGGTCTAAACCATAGTCATACATCATATTCCCACAATTATTTCCTCCATTTTGACCCTCACAACTGTATTTCCACAAACAATGGTCTAAAAACTCATTATTCCTCCCCATGTATGAAGGGATGAGGATAATTTATTATCATTTATCCCCACTCTCTCCCAACAAGGATAAAAAAACCTAAAAAAGAGAATGGGTCAAAAAACCATAGATAAATATCATAGACAAGAAAATACCATGGGTCGTTATCTTGGTTCATAAAACCCTAGGACCATACTATAAACACATTGTGACGAACTTCCCAAAAACAAGTTTTTTTCATTTTCCATTAGTCATAGAATACACTTTTCTCGATCATTCACATATTTTTCCACGTGATTCCCACAATGTATGCTGAGCATTGCTATGTACTCATTTGGATCCATTCCTCCTTTTGACAACCAATTGAGGAAGAGATTGGAGACCCAATCCATAGATTTGCAGAACCACTTCCAAGGATGACTACGGTGGCCCATATTCAGAAAGGCATGTTCTTTGTTATTTCTTGCATTAGCTAGTTTTATATATGTGAAAAACCCAAAAAAAATATTTGCTTTTATTATCTTGTTTCTTTTGTTATTGTTGAATTATTCGTTGAGATTTGGACAAGCTAAGGTTGATTCTTTTGCACATAGCCAAGGAGAAATTGCCACTACACATATACTAGTACATAAAGTACACTATTTATTGTCCACCACTAATAATACTATTTCATTAGTATCTCACATATCATCAACATTAACATACTTCTTGTATTTTAAGTATTAGTATTTGAGAATGGCATTCTTTTAAGAATACAACTATGCGGAGCGTTGCTTGTGTCAAAATAAAAAATAAGGCCAGGGTTTACTGAGGTTACTCAATGGGAAGCTGGCTAGGTTGACCCAAAGAGTTTTGACTATACATATTGAGAAAATTCCTACTATCATGCAAGAATTTTTTATAGGGATTCCACCTACTTGGATACGCCTCATGAGGAGGGTAGCCGGGCCCGTTCTAGTTTACATAGAAACCGGAGAGGTTGTTGCAGCTGAAGAAGTTGATAATTCTAGTGATTCTAGTGATGTGGGTGATTGATCCTAGATCTATAGGAATTTTATGGATTCAGATCCATATTTTTTTATTTATTTGGATATTTTTACGATTGTGACTGGATCTTATGATCAAAACTTGACCTATCTATGGACATATTTTTACATACATACATACATACACACACACACACACACATATATATATATATATATATATATATATATATTTCCTGGTTATTTACAATGTGTTCCAAATTTATATGCTATGTATATTTTATAACATATGTGTTAAGTGCCAATATAGAATGTAGTTCGTATATTCATTAGTTATTGTATTTTCATTTCGTGGAATGTGATTGAATGAAATATAATCAAAATTTATTTCAAGTAATATAATTTGCAAAAAATGATGTAACAAGGTAGGGTTTCACACCTGATAAGCTCCACTGAGTTGGGAAGCCACCAATTGAGCATCAAGTCTAACTTCCAACTAGGTGATTCCATGTGGTAAGGAATCCCGTAAAAACTTAATAAACGCCTTGTACTCATCCATATTATCGGTAGCAAGACCTAGGAAAGTGCCTCCAGAGGAAACTAGTTGTCATTAGGGTGAATAAACTACCCATGCGGGTGAAGCCAAGTTACATGTATGATGACTAGCGTCATCCAGAAAACCTATGAACCACTTAGATAACATCTGTAACAATCACTAGATGGTATAATAACACTAACCATCTAACTATTGTAAATAAAATTACATACAATAAAATACAAGAAAAAGCATTAATCCTAGGCATAGTACTTCTTCAGTCTTCGTCGAATAGGTTTAGAATCGAGATATCTTCAAATTTCATGTTCAACGATATCTGGATCTAGGCTTAGTATACATGAATAGGAAAAAGCATTGCACAATTCCTTTAACAGGGAAGTATATATGGAAACCTCTCCTGAGAAAGAGTTTGCATCAATATGCACATATTTGACGACGTCAAGGTTTGGAAATATATTGATAGAACCAACATCTTCCACCAGTCTCATGTCAAACTATTGGTTTTATATTCTACTTAGCTCTGGATGGAAGTAGGATCTATGGTGAATATATTCATATATCTTGTCTTGCCCACTCATGGCTTCCAAAATGGCATCATCCGAAGGAAAAACCATGTCTAAGCAGTCATCTGAATATAAGGAGTTCTCTGCACAAGCATGAAGGTAAGCCTCTTTTGACTCCTATAATACTGTAGGAGGAATCAATTCAAATCAGATCAACAATGGTTTTAACGATAGCTTGGTAATCCGCTTCCACTAAATATAAGGGCACCTGAGCTTCATGATGGGTAGGAAGGACCCAAGGATTGATACTATCAACACTCATGGTGATAGACTTACCTACACTCATAGAACCTAGATAATTTATCGAGGATGGGATATTAAATATGCCCATTAACACTAAATACATTCCATCCCAAAATCTCTCTATAGCTGGTATGAAATCATTAACCAATGGTACCATGGACTCATTCATTTCCAAATGGCCCCTTCGATCAAAATTTAGTTCGTCAATAGTAACCAACTTTATTTCATGTGAAAAAACCACTCCTTGAAGAACAACCGAGGAAATCATGCACATAGAATAAGTACAAATTCTCCCCAGAAGCAAGTTATAGCCCAATGGAGCATCAATCACCTCCACTTCAAAAGACACCGCTTTCCCTACAAACTTTATCTCAAAATCTGGTAGGATACCATGCGGGCAGAGAGACCTCCCTTTAAAAGTAGTAAGAAAGTTGTTTTATGGAACTAGTTCCGAGGAACCTAAAGCCTTCCAGCAAGAAAGATACATAACACATGTGGAAGCACCCTCATCCACAATTGTACGATCAATGTTCTTACCACCATGAACAATGTCTACTGACAAGGCCACATGATGCGGTATGCGCATCTTGACATTTGATAGATTGAACTTTACATCAAACTCGAAGAATCCATGCTGCATAAAGTTACTAAAAGGGAATCCCATTGAGCAAGATAACTATGAATCACTTCAAACGCGGACATTGTATAAGGGGTTTGGGCCAAATATTCTACCATAGAGTAGTTAGAAGCAGCGCTAGAGTTTGGGTTGTGAAATTCCTTTTTAAAGATACCTTTTGGTATTTTGGGCATTGGATAACAAGTTTCTCGATTGTGAGAGGGTTATAGGTTTCACCAACAGACTTACCCTTCTCAGAGTCCTTTGTCTCATAATTTTTATTTCTCATCTAGATCAAGGTACTAGAACATACCATGTTGATATATTGTTTGTTAGGAGGGACACCCGAGGTGCCCCTAGCTACATTAGAAACAAAAGATGCATTCTATCCTTGGGGAAATGGATCCTTCAGAATAGCCGTTTGTTAGGTTTTTAGCAGCTTCTGAGCTTGATCAATGAGAGGGAATTAATGAGTTAAATGATCTCCCTGGCACAACTTATAGGGAAATTTCACCTTCTTCTTATCCTTCTTTCCCCCATCAGTAGTGTTCATGGGTTTAGGATTGTTTTGGTTTCCCTCACCTTTTTTCCCCTTCTTCTTTTTCCCACTGGGTTGTTGATTTCCCTTTTGGGAGGATTGTGCAAAAACATTTGCATTTTGGGGTGAGGGGGTATCTTTTTCTACCTCTGCTATAGACTGCTTTATGGACAAATAATGGAGCTGCTTTGACAATGACTCTATAGTGGGATAATTCAATTAACCAACCATGCCATTAGCATGGAGTCCAAGATTGGGTTTCTCGACACTATGGGTAGACCACGGTGCCTCGGGTATGATTTCATATAATATTCTAGATTGGGAATTTATCAAATCCATCTGTTGGGCCCTGAGGATGGCCACTTCTTTAGCGGTCACGCTTGAAGTTGATACATCCTTAGATATATAAGGAAATAAATATTTAACAAACCACTCTAACAAGAACTCGGGGGGAATATTGAATTTTATCAGCCTCTTCCGTCTTCTCCACTCTTTGATATGATACGAAATGTGAGTGGCGTTGTCTTGCGTAAAAGTAGACAAGAATTTTGTTCCAACATCATAACCGGATAGGAAACTGGAAATGGTTCAAGAACACGATAGCTAAGTCCCAAAAAACTTTAAACGCAACAAGAGGAAATTCAATATACCACTTTGATGCAACACAAATCAAATTTCTTCGGAAAATCCTCAACTGAACAGTGTCATCATTCATTGAGTTGGAAGAGCACCATAAATGGAAATTGGTGATATGGGCACCTGGATCTTCACCAGTTTTTCCCTTGAACTTGGGAATGTCCGAGGGTAACTTGGTTGGAACAAGTGTCTCTTGGTCCTCATTTTATCACCATTTTGGGGCTAAATACTTTACATATTAATACATGTTTTGTTACCTTTTGGCATCTTTTGTATATACAATTTTCCATTCAGTAGCAGATATGGCTATATTTTAATTTTTGCAAGCTATGTTTTATTCTGCATCCATTCACGGTTTTCTTGTTTAAATTTGATAATATGTAGTGATATTCTAATGTATGAAACTTTCGTGCAAAATATTGGTCCTCAGTGAACCAGTGAGCAGTAGAGCATTGATCCTAGATGTGTGCAGAGTGTATCTAGCACATTATCCATCTCACTACTTAAACCACCAAATCAATCGCACATTCCTGATAGTATATTTCTATGCGTTAAAGGCATGTAACGGCCATGAATTGTTGTGACCATGCGCCATCATCTTAGCATAAGCCTCCTTTTGGAAGGGATTTCATATAATGTCTCTGTGTGACACCTTGACGTCGAATTTGATTAACACTGAGATCATATGCCACATCGTGCCAGGGAGGAACGAGATGTGCGAAGAAGAAGAAAATGTCATATGTTAGTTATCAATGTAATTACTTGTTATAATGACTGCCTTATCATAAGAGCAGTCGACTACTGAAAGGGTTAACTTGCTCGCCTTCTGTAAACACTATATATATAGATGATCTCATGCAAGGAATAGTTGTTAATTGCCGAAATGTTAATAGCTTATAGCTCGTGGTTAGTAGCTGATAGAATCGATGGAGTTAGTAAGGATAGTGAGATAGTTAGCCGTTTTATCAGTTTTCCACACGAATATGTAACACTACCTTTGGTCTAATGAAATTTACATTACGCTATGCATGATCGTGTTCCATTAGCAAAGCATTACTCTATTTGTTGGGAGGGACGCTGACAATAGAGTTTTACATTTTTGTGTATGTTTTGTTATTTCCTTTTTGTGTAATTAGTATAGTCTTACTTATAAATTGTTTATGTAGTTTTAGTCTTGTAATCATTTATGTTAATTGCTTTCTATAGTATAGACTTCAATGTTACCATATTGATTACGTAGGTTTCCTTTACAAGTTAGCAACCAGTTGCGCCTAGAATAGTTTCTAAATTCCTTTTCAAAGTTTTTATAGTTCATTGCTTAGTTCTTAGACTAGATTCCTTTGGTTAAGTCCGAGTAAATCTAGTTTTATTTAGTTCTATTTTTTATTAAGTCTATTTTAGTCTGTTTAGTAATGTAATTTCCCTTTTTAATTATGAGTTAGTTTAGATTATGTTGCCATAAGATTTAATCAGTAAGTATATTTACTCTTTTACATTTAATTAGTATGCATGAGTTAGATGTTCTCAACCAATCATTTAAATTCACTATTTTTCTGAAATTTTAGTATTTTCTTCAGACACACTGTCATTCAAACAGTCTGTTCTGCCTTCCATACGGACCTTCATTTCAACCTGTTGTTCAATCTTTCATTCAACCCTGTGTATCTTTAATATGTTTTGAGCTTATTTCCTTAGTTTTCTGATTCTATTTTTATAGTAGTATCTAGATAGTGATTGTATTTTCTCTTAAGACCCTTAGATAAGATTGTTAGACTACTTGTTAGACCTCATTCTTCTTTCCTTTTTCTTCTCACCTTATTCCTAAAGAATTATGTTATGTTTTTTAATCTTTTGTGTTGATTTGTAACTAAATATGAATTGTTCCTTCACATGTGAAGTTTTAGATGTATAATGGATTAAGTGTCGTTGCTCATAGTAATACAATTTGTCCTCTTAAACATATGGTTATTAAAGGAATCCATAGAATAGAATTTAGATCATCTTTATAATTTTTCTACTTGTTCATAAATCATGTTTACCTTCTTGCAATATTATTTTATCTTTTTCAAGTAGGATTTATTTGTTTATACATCATTATGTTTACTATAGTTTGTAATTGGATGGTTCTTAGACTACATATTTTCGTAGAAATTAAGTTATATCCGATTTCCCTTAGCTTCTTCACCTCATTTGAAATCCATTTTGATACTTCTCCTACTCCCATCCCAATTATAGTAAACCCTTATCCTCAAAATAATCGAGAATGGAATTAGTGGCCATTTATTAGTTAGATGTATAACTAGTTGTTGTAAATTCTTCCTTGTAAGTTGTTTATCAGTAAAATAGACCTTCTTACAAGGAATAGTTCATTGTCATCACACTGTCCATATTTTTATCTTTTAGCAATTGTTCATAGAGTAGAGTAGTATAGCTTGATACCACTCTTCCCTAGTCCTTTGTTTCTGTTATCTCAACTAAGTTGGATCCTTAGGAGTTCAACTCAGTTTTTCATTTTGAAATACCTTTCAATATTTTATTTAGCAAAGTATTACCACAATACCCTAATAATCCATGTACCTTCACATATATTTTGTAAGAACTCTAAGCCTACCAACCCCGGTCGATAATTAAATCTTAGGTAAATTATTCAAGACAATATTTTTCCCAACATTTTTGGCATCATTGCTGGGGAATTGTTCTGTAAGTTAGAATAGATGTAGGCTGGTGACAAAGGAGAGGTAAGACGAGAGGTAAGAACCCACACATCTGTTATAACATGATCCCCCAAATCCAGTAGTATTAGTAGTATAGGATAGATTCGTTAAGATAGTAAAAATTTTCTAAAATTTCTATTAAGTTTTTATAGGAAACATTTTGACCTCAACCATCAACTCAGTGAAAAGTCATCGAAAAAAAAACACTTATAGGAAGTAGTTTTGCTAGAACCATAAAGATATTCTTACAGGGGGAATCACAGAAATAGAAGAGATCCTGGCAGGAGGTCGTGAGGGCCTCATTCCTGACAAAATTTAAAATAAGTAACCATTGGGAACCTTTAAATATTCCACTAAGTCATAAAGTTGGATAATACAATTTGTTAAGTGGGGGAGCTCAACCTCACTAATTTTGTCAATATTGCCTAGGTCGAAGCCTTATTTGGCAATAGTAACTTCACAAATTGACACATCCACGGTAGCATCTCCTACTCCTATAAGAATCAATAAAAGAATGGGTTATCAGAGGAATATTTCTCTTGGAAAAGAATTTTGGGTTTCCACATTCCCACCTTGAAAGAAACCTTCTAGGTACACTCACTTTAGAAACCAAACTTTCATAGAGAATGAGGAATAAGAACGAGCAGTAAAAAGCAATTTCTGTCCAAAATGTAAAACTAAACATCCTCAATACGATTAAAGAAAAACCCTCCATGTTATATCTGCACGGGGCATCATGTTTTTCCCCAAGGGATCAAGATGGATCCTATCAAGATAGAGGTAATCATTGGATTTCCCTTTCCAAAGACTCTTCCTCCTTTTGATTCTTAAAAATATGGTAGGTTATCATCATTTGTAAATATGTCGGTATGTGTATATCTCTTTGAATAAATAAGATTCATGTCTAATCATAGGGGACTCTTTTTCTATGTTTTCAAGAACAAAATAAATCATCCAACAAATGGTTTTAAAATTTGGTCACAAATGGGTCTTTCTATTTCTTTGAACAACTCATGGGATATTACCTAAAAAGGAAAGTACTCTAACAACACTAAAATCATATCTTAACTTTGAAGTTCTTGTATTTCGTTTTCAAACCATTTATTTTATGATTTTGTTATGATTTATATATATATGGTGTTTTGATTCAGATATGTACATTCCCGATTACTGAACAAGTGTTCAAAACACTCACTTCAATTATCATGTTTTTCAGAATGTATACACCTAGAGATTACTAGCTCATCTACACTTGTTATCAAAACTTGACTCTTAAATATTTTTGAGAACACTCTAGGATAAGTGGAATTTATACTTGTGGGGAATATTATATTTTATAAAGAAAATAGAATGAAAGGCCTAGGAACATCTTTAAGTTATTCTCTTTTGATATGATCTATAGTTAAGTCCATTTTATGATTTTTTTTTATAACTCATGTGTTCAGTAGGGCTTAGCACACTCTTGTACCAATTGACATTCATATACTCAGAATATTTATAGAAAGAAAACCCATCAGGGTACTGATTAGGCCTGCTGGTAGCAGGTCAATGCTAAGTAACAACCTAAAAATAAGGAAGTTCGATAAATGTAAGTAAACCCATTGGGGTACTGAACAGGCTTGCTGGCAGCGGGGCTATGATCGCATGGTACCAAGATAAACTTCCTTAGGTACTAAACAAGCCTACTGGAAGCGGAGAAATATCAGGTAAAACAGATCTGGTTAATGCACCACTAGGCACATGGTTTAACAAAAAAATATGTTTAGGCCTATTGTTTATGATGTCATTAAAGAATACCCGTAAATTGGCCTTGGATCTGAAAATTTGAATTCAATCAATATCTAGGATATGTTTCTCCTAGAAATGGGACCCATAGTTGTAAACTCCTACAAATTCAAAGGTGAGCTCAACAATTTTTGAGATGACAAGATATCCTTACAACAAGGAAGGGGTGACTCATTTTCTGTATGGTCCTTTCACTTATACCTTCATCACATGGTAAATGATAAATTTATACATCTATATATTTGCGCACTATTATTTTTGAATAAATGTATATATTTGAATCCTTTCAATTTATTAGTTAATATTTCTCTCTTTTACAAACTTATAACAGCATGATTGAACTTTTATTAACTTATTTTGGAAGTTTCTTAGTTTTCTTGTATGGTCTGAGGACATGCCATATCTTTGGTTTGGGGGAGGATTAGCCTGATTGTTTGTCTTTATTTTTACTTATAAGAGACTCATTGCCAAATGATAAAGTGTCTGCAGGATAATGAAAATAGCAAAATTGGTTTTAAAATATTGGATGAATAAGGAAGAACGCCATATAATTATTTCATATGATTTCTTTGTGACCTGGTAGCTTAGGAAAAGCCACAATTAGCAACAGTTTGATCCACCAAGCTCATTTTTTACAGAAATATATATGAAGGATCATATTAAGGGGTGAATTTTATTATGAATAAAAAGTAAAATGACAAGATGAATAAAAATTATGATATTTCCGTATCCATGGTTAAGTATTAGCTTAATTTTGTTTGGGTAAAAAGTTGAGTCATACCATTATGGTCACATCCACACGATATTATGACTAATTCTGATTCATGATAGTACAAATTAGATCTAATATGATTTTATTTCATGCCTATATGGATATGATACGACCTTAGGGTACCTTCTAAGTTATCGTGACTCTGCCATCACCATTATCCTCTTTTTCTGTTTGCACGCATAAGCTACAGATAAGTCGACCTTTTCGTTGAACTAAGGATATGGTTATGAATTTGGTTATATGTCTGCATTATGTTGCATGTTCAACCAGTCCAAATCTCTCTTTGAACATCATTGAACCGACTAAAATGTAGAAACTCATTCAATTACGCATTTTTGACAGAACGCATTTCAAAAATTGCCATAATGGCACGATTGTCTAAGCATGCTGATCTATTTGCATCATCATTTGGTATGTTGAATGTGACACATTTTAAACCAACACAGTGTGAACCTTCTCTCATTCCACCGCTTTCATTGACCATTATCACTGTAGATCATTTTATCCACCTTTCTCTGCAAACCCTATAGTCTCCCATCTGCTTAAACCATGTCAAACCAATTTGAGCCAGAAACCTACCAATATTTATTGTGAATGACAGAGTTCAGAGAATGCTGGGAAGTGTTTTTCTACACCGGGTGGAACTCGTTCCTCCATATACTACAAGGATACAATGAGGAAATCTCATTGCTTTCTACAATTGGGTTCGATGGGAGAATGGCACGGGTAGGACATATTTCCTTCTAGGTTACAGAGGAATCGATTCCGTGCACCACTAAGCTTGCCCAAGAAGGCAAATGATGGCATAAACATTCATTTGCTCCAAGGGAATCACATAAATTTTCCCTCAATCCCGAATTCCGGCATGTGACACAAGCAAAGGTTATTACCATAACTGGATAAAGCCTGAAAACATCAATCCGCTAATGGCCATTATTAATCTGATTACCTATGAAGGAAAGTTTAGTGTTTTCAAATCCTGTCATTTTTGTTTATTGGCCTATTTCGTCGATAATAGAAGTCCTAATTTTACTTTCTTTTTCGTTCGGAGTCTAGAGAAAATGTCGAACCTAGTTCGCAAAAGTACCCTTCACCCCAAGAGTGTTAGAATAATCAACACATAGTTACCTACCTTAGACATTAATTTCAATTATTTTTTTCTTATTACCTAGTTTCCTAGATTCCTCTCTATGCTAGTTGCCTTCTACAAGTCCTAGAAGTCAACACATGCTAAAACTGAGTCATGGAGCACTCGGAAAACATCCTAGAAACCATATTTATCATGTTTTCAAATCCTATCATTTTCGTTTATTGGCCTGTTTCGTCGATAATAGAAGTCCTAATTTCACTTTCTTTTTCATTCAAAGTCTAGAGAAAATGTCGAACCTGGTTCGCAAAAGTACCCTTCACCCCAAGAGTGTTAGAATAATCAACACATAGTTACCGACCTTAGACATTAATTTTAATTATTTTTTTCTTATTACCTAGTTTCCTAGATTCCTCTCTTTACTATTTTCCTTCTACAAGTCCTAGAAGTCAACACATGCTAAAACTGAGTCATGGAGCACTTGGGAAACATCCTAGAAACCATATTTATCATGTCTTCTTTATTCCAGATCCTCCAAAGCATGTATCTACTTTTTTCTAAAAAGCTGCCTGTTTTGTTGAGATTTAAGGCAAAAGGAAAAGCTAGACTAGGTGTAGTTGACTTTTGTTTTTCCAACATCATACTCCCTCCTTTTCTCCTAATAAAAGCATATATGAGTTGTTGTTCCATCCCTCTTTAGCTTTCCTACTTGACTTATCCAATTCGTTAGCATCTTGGTGGATTTGACTAGATTTAGTAAGCCTGCTTTTTGACCTTTTCGAATGGAATCCTTATGCATTCAAATCTCTCATGTAATTATATATTGCATCAGCCTATTACTTCATAAGTTTGGCTATTGTACACTTATTGAATATATATTAGTGTTATTCTCCAATTTCAGTCTCCTTTAATGTTAATTTTGCATGTTTGATTAGCAAATTTGTGAGTGTAATTGTTCTATCTCTTGGGTTCAATTTCCACATGGTATCAGAGCCTTTGTATATCAATTTCTCTCCTTGCTTATTTCTATTACAGGTTTTACATCTTGACTAGGAGTGCATTCTGCTGACTGAAGGGAAAATTTTCTGAGCTATGGACCAATCTCAGAAGATCATCTTCACTCCATTTCAATTTCTTTGAGTGAAAAACATGAGATGGAGATATTGTTGAGAGTGAAAGGTCTCTACAGGGTTACTATGGCAATAGAAGCAGATCCCAATGCAGCTGCAAAGAAAATTAAATGGCACAATAGGAGGGATGAGGCCTATGGTCTTTTGTGTCTTAGCATTTCAAGAGACCTCCTCTTCCATCTTGATGGATTGGCATCACCTAATGAAGTGTGGGAGAATATAGAAGAGTTTTTTGGAAAGACATATTAAATGAGAGGACACCAAATTGAGAATGAGCTGATCTCCTTGAGTCCCAGTAGCTTCAAATCATTGCAACTCTACTTTTCCAAGTTTAAGGCCCTTGTTTTGCAGTTGAAACAGTGTGGAATGGAAAAGAAGGAATAGAAACTATTTTTAGACATAATTTCTAAGCTTGGTCCTGACTATTCAGTGTTTTTTTTTACCTTCCATGCCACCAAGTTGACAACTCGAGCCTGGAAGATGCCTAAGCTTGCATATTTCATGGAATCCATCACACAAGAACAAGATAAGTCGACGATGATGGGCACCATCAAACCTTCCAAATACCAAGATTTGGTTGCTAGAGATTCAAGGGTGGATTCAAAAATAAAGAAAAAATCTAAAAGGCCACTTGATCAAAAGAGAGACAAAAACAGGTTTCAAGAGGAGCCCCAAGGTTCTAAGAAGAACTCCCATAAGAAGAAGAACAAAGGACAAATGAGAAAGTGATCATACTATAGTAAGGGATATCATCCTGCGAGCTCTTGTATGAAAAATCAAATTGACATGTTGACCCAACTCCTAGAGAAAAATAACATCTCCCTTCGTGATTGCTCAAAGAAGAGGGAAGTAGGATCAAATTTAGAGGACAGAGAGAGAGTACATGCCTTGGTTGCTGGCACATCAAGCTCACCTAGCTTCATCATAGACTCTGGAGATTCTATACATACGGTTTCAACAAAAGGGATATTATTCTCTCTTGGCATGTCGAAAGGTCCACCAATAGTTTTGGGAGATGACTCTCTCACTGAAATTTTGGGAAAGGGAAGGATTGATATTGATCATGGTAAGTTCAATAATGTGTTGTATGTTCCAAGTCTTGGCTCTAATCTCTTGTTAGTGTATCAGATTACTCATACTGGGTCTCCAAATAAGGCCATCTTCTCCCCTGATGATGTTGAAATCACTGATATTTCAAATGGTAAAGTCATAGCAAAAGGTGTTGTAGATCACACTTCGAAGGTATACAGGTTTTCCCATTTTCTACCCTACTCAAACCCCTCTGCTCTTCTGATTCATGCTAATTAAGCAAGAAAGCTTTGGAATGAAATATTTGGCCATATTAACTACACGTATCTTTCTAATTCGAGTTAAAAACACATGGTCATAGGGTTACCAAAGATCATTTTTTCTAAGGGATTCTGTCAAGGTTGTATCATAGGAAAACACCCAGAGCACAAGTATGAGAAAGCTAGTCATGAGAGAACCTCTACACCTCTTGAGATGATCCATAGTGACATTGTTGGTCCATTCCCTCATATTTCCATGATTCAAGAAAAATATGCGCTCACCTTCATAGATGACTTTTCCAGGTATTGTTGGGTTTACTTCCTAAAGCACAAGTCTGAAGTTTTTGACCTCTTCAAAGTCTTTAGAGCCTTGGTTGAAAACCAATGTGGGAGGAAACTCAATATTCTCAGATCTGACAATGTGGTGAGTATTTCAAGTTTGAGTTCATTCAGTATTGTAAAGATGCAGGTATTCAGATGCAACATTCAATCCCTTACACACCACAGCAAAATGGTGTTACTGAGAGAAAGAATAGATCACTCAAGGCGATGGCAACCTGCATGATGGATGCTAAGAATTTTCCACCAATGTTTTGGACCAAGGCTATAAACCATGCATCCTACATCTAGAATAGGTGCATCATAAGCATATTGATGGTATGACTGCTTTTGAAGCTTGGAGTGGGTGAAATCCAGATGTGACTCATTTCAAGATTTTTAGCTCAAAGGCTTGGGATAGAATTCCAACTGAAAAGAGGAGGGATTTTCAGCCCCAAAGCAAAGAGTGCCTATTTTTTGGGTATTATAAATATTAAAAAGGGTACAATCTGATCAAATTGAGCACTAACAAATCTTTCATTGAAAGCAGTGTTCAGTTCCAAGAAGAGCCTTTACCAGTAGTTGAAGTTGGAGAGTCTTCTTCACCACCAGATCCATTGATTGTAAGCGGGGAGACTAATGAGTTTTATGATTCTGATATGTCTGATAATGATAATTTTATTGCAGATCCTACCATTCCTACAAGACAAAAATGAGAAGCAAAGACCATTCATGTAGCTGGGGAGCTAGCTGGAAATCCTAGTGACACTAGGAGGACTAGATCTTAGTTTGAGAGTGCCCTTTGTGTGAAAGATCATCTATTTGCTGAGAAGTGATATCTGATGGTTGAATCAGATCCACAGACATATGAAGATGCAGCAGATGATCCAATATGGAAAACAACCATGAAATAAGAATTCATCTCGCTCCAGAAGAACAACACTTCGGAACTGGTTGATCTTCCCCCAGGGAGGAATCTAGTTCAATGTAAGTGGGTTTTCAAGACTAAGTTTGCTGATGATGGTTCACCTTTGCAATATAAGGCAATATTGGTAGCCAAGGGATACTCACAAGTACATGGTATTGACTACAATGAAACCTTTGCACCAGTGGCAAAGATGGACTCCATAAGGATAGCTCTAGCCATTGTAGCTTCAAAGTAGTGGGATGTACATCACATGGATGTGAAGTGTGCTTTCGTAAATGGATATATCACTGAAAATATTTACATGTAACAACTTGAAGGGTTTGTTTCTAATCCATCTTTAGTGTGCAGGTTAAAGAAATCATTGTATGGGCTCAAGCAAGCCCCCAGGGCTTGCTATGCCAATATTGATGGATTTTTCCTATCACTGAGTTTTGTTCGATGCAATTCTGATACTAATGTATATTTGAAGCTGATTCATGGTTCTTTGATGATTATTTTCTTGTATGTGGATGACCTTCTGATTACAGGAAGTCCAAAGAAAGATATTGCCTCCTTGAAGGATGCAATGAACCATGCATTTTCTATGTCAGATTTGGGATTGTTTAGCCAATTCTTGGGTCTCGAAATTGCTCAATCCCAACATGGAATCAAAGTACATCAGTCCAAATATTCTCTGGATTTTCTGAACAAGTTCAACATGAAATACTGCAAACTAAAAAAGACTCTCTTCCTTTCAAGAGTTAAGCTTGAAGAAGCAGGTTCCTCTCCTATGGTAAATAATACACAATATAGGTATTTCATTGGGTGTTTTCTTTATCTTATACACACTCAGCTTGATCTATATTATGTAGTTAGTGTGGATTTAAGATACATGGATCGGCCTCATGAGATCCATTGGAGAGCAACCAAAATGATCATAAATTGTGTTCAAGGAACAAGAACTTATGGGATCTTCTACAAAGCAAAATATGATCTTGATTTGATTGGGTTTACTGATAGTGATTGGGCAGGTGACAACATAGATTGAAAGTCTACATCAGGATATGTGTTCATGCTTGTAGAAGGACCAATAGTACTCTCAGCTACAGAAGCATAGCTATAGTACTCTCAGCTACAGAAGCATAGTATAGAGAAGTTGTGAATGCTACAACTCAATGTTTGTGGTTGCATGGAATAGTTGAAGAATGTGGATTTGAATCAGAGTTTTCAACTATTATCTACTGTGATAATCAGAGCACCATTCGAATCTACAATGATCTAGTTTAGGGACAGTGAACCAAGCACATTGAGATCCATATGCATTACATCAGACAGCTTGTGCATGATGGCACCGTTGATCTACTCTTCTGTGCATCTTCAGAACAAGTAGCAAACATCTTCACCATAGTTGTTTGTGAGAATACCTTCATCAATCTCAAATCACTACTGGGGATTTCTGATCATGCTATGAAGCATGATTGATGACAAGATTGCCCCCCCCCAAAAAAAAATCCTGTCCATGTTGAAGGGAGGATTTTCCCACTGGGTTTTTGCCTCTTTCCTTAGTTGTATGGACAAGTATTATGTAAAGCGTGACTAATAATTGTTGCTAGGCACTATAGTTTTTTTATATTTACTCATAAATCTAGGCTTAAGGGGGGGTGTTATAATAATCAACCCATAGTTACCTACCTTAGACATTAATTTTAATTATTTTTGTCTTATTACCTAGTTTCCAAGATTCCTCTCTATTCTAGTTTCCTTCTACAAGTCCTAGAAGTCAATACATTCTAAAAATTAGTCATGGAGAGCTTGGGAAACATCCTAGAAACCATATTTATAATGTATTTTTTATTCCAGATCCTCCAAAGTGCATATCTGCTTTTTCTGAAAAGCTGCCTATTTTACTGAGATTTAGGGCAAAAGGAAAATCTAGACTAGGTGTAGTTGACTTATTTTTTACCCACATCATCTAGTTGTGTTTCCATCCCTCTTTATCTTTCCTACTTGACATAGCCAATTCGTGAGCATCTCGGTTGATTTGGAAACTGCTTTATGCACCTATGGGGGATTTGACTAGATTTAGTAAGCCTGCATTTTGACCTTTTCGAATGACATCCTTATGCATTCGAATATATCATGTAGTTATGTATTGCAGCAACCTATTACTTCATAAGGTTGGCCATTTTACACTTATTGAATATAGATTAGTGTTATGCTCCGATTTCAGTCTCCTTTGGTGTTAATTTTGCATGTTTGATTAGTAATTTTGTGAGTGTAATTGTTCTATCTCTTGGGTTCAATTTCCACAAAGAGCAGCTTATACCACCACAACTTGATCAATCTTTTAATCATGGACAATATCAAGGAGAGAAACCAACCTTGGGAGACCTTTGTATTTAAGGTGCTTAATCCCCATCTTAATATTTGCAAATGATCTCGCCATTTTCACCGTGCAAGTAGTCAAAATTCACCTATAGAAGAGGAAAAAATAAACATTGTCCATCTTGACAAAGATATCTCAGAACCCAACTCACCTACACAAAATACCCCTACTAGACCCGTGTCCACTGAATTTGTACCTTTCTCATGACCTCGTACCAGGAGACAAAAGGAGAAAAATGTTCAGCATATGCTCTAGGCCAGTACACAGACCATAGTTCAGTCTGATGTGTATACCAGTCATTCAGATGATCAGGC
This sequence comes from Pseudotsuga menziesii, assembly GCA_001517045.1. NCBI lineage: Eukaryota > Viridiplantae > Streptophyta > Pinopsida > Pinales > Pinaceae > Pseudotsuga > Pseudotsuga menziesii. The sequence continues at coordinate 181,324 of LPNX010156254.1, forward strand.
CGAATTAGAGAAAACTGACCCAAATTCATCCCTGTTAGCATTAGCTAGTCTTTCTGCTGAATTACTAAAGGTTGCCGATCAAATGGACATTTCTGCATCCATCTAGGATACCATCCCTGAAGAAACCCTTCCTATTGTCAATTTGGATCCTCCTTCAATGGAAATGAGTCCTCCAGGAGATTCCAACTAGTCCCTAGAGCCATCTACACCATAAAAGCAAACATTAGATGAGTTAAGTTCTAAGTTAACTCAATCAACGAAGCAGAATGAAGGTTATGTTAAGTTAATTTGAGAGCTTCAGGCGGAGAATAAACAGTTGCTGTTACATATTAAAACTATGGAGGACCTCAAGAAGACCGTTAGTTTATCATAGAGGGATCGGTAAGAAAGGCATGCCCTTCTAAAATTGTAGGCTAGGAATTTGAATTTCGAATAGTCCTCTTCATCAAAGTCGGAGGCAGCTGGTGACACAGCCCTTCCTCTTTCCTAATGCTATCTTTTATTTCTGACAAGTGGGACTTGGAATTCTTCTGGTTTGGGGGGATGTTGGTCCTCATTTTGTTAGCATTTTTTGGATAAATAATTTACATATTAATACTTTTTTTTACCTTTTGGCCTATTTTGTACCATACAGATCTCCATTCAGTAGAAGGTATGGCTATATTTGTTGATGTATTTGTAACTTTAGAATGTATTTATTTGTATATCTTATGTATTGTACCTCAAATTTTATTCCAGGAAGTATTTGTAATTTAATTGAGTCATGTCATGCCCCGATGTTTCGATCAGGAGATTCAATATTGTAAACAAGTCATGTAAAGTCATAGAGTATAACCCTCCTTATTGATCAAGGGTTAAATTCCTCGTAGTTGTGTGGCCCTAGGGTTATTAGAATCTCCTAGAGAAGTAATCCCTAATGAGTTATTGTCAATTCAGGAATTAGTATAAATAGAGAGGGATCCTCTCTATTTAACACACACCCATACACATTCACTCACACTCAGTTGTAGCGCATAACTGAGAGAGAGAGAGAAGAACTTGGAACAAGAGAGAGAGAGAGAGACTACTACTATTAGGAGATTATCCCACTGTCTTTGGGTCTTACTTTTGGTGTTGATTCTATATGTGAGGAAGTTGCAGGGTTTTCTCCTTTATTTTTTTCCCAATTAAAATATTTGTGTTCATTGTATCTTGTCATTGATTGATGTGCTTGTTATTCTCTTAGATAAGATCCTAAGATCATATAGCTTAAATGTTAAAAATATAACATGGTATCAGAGCTAACTTGAGAAGAATACACTGTGCACCTGCTGAAGCTAGGGATTCCTACTTTTTGGATCTGTATCCATACACTTTCAGCAAAAGGAGGTTGGGGTGACTCTCCTCTCTAGGGCGCACCTTTCAGTTGAAGCAGAATCTGATTCTGAGCATTTTCAGTTTTCGACCCGACACTACTACCAAAAATAAGGGCTTTCCACATAAGTGGAATTTTTTAGTGAGCCCAGGCCTCGATTGATATCCTCCCCAAAATTAAATTTTAGAGATCGAGATCAAAGTTTTTGGTTGGGTAGAACTCTGGGAAAGTCAAATGCTAATATGCTTCTGAATCAAAAAACCAGCTTTGTAGAAATTAAGCTCTAGATCTAGTTTTGACATCTTAACCTCATAAGATCTAAGTCTTTTAAATTTCCATTTGAGGTTCTATGTTAAGATGTGTCATCATACCAAACTTGATGAGAATCTTGAGGGAGATGATTAATTATGAGCTTGAAAGTATAGGATATCTCTAGTCCTGGAATAAAATGAGTTGGACTCTTACACCAATGAAGAGGTTCTAGTTCTAGAGGGAGATTAGGCTAAGGTCTTACAAAAGAATAAATTTGTCATGGCTAAGAGGATTATTGATAATTCAATTAAGGATCACCTCATACCACATGTTTCCTCTCTAAAGACAGCTAAAGAGATGTTTGATGCCCTAACCAAGTTATTTGAATGGAAGAACATAAACCGAAAGATGAATCTAAGTAACCAATTGAAGAATCTAAATATCCGTAATGCAGAGACCATCCAGTCTTACTTTACAAGGGTCTCTCAGATCAAGGAACAGATGGAAGTGGTAGATGAAGAAGTAGAGAATGCAGAAATTGTGATGAACACCTTGAATGGTCTCCCTAGGGCATGAGACTCTTTCATTCAAGGGATCTGTGCTAGAAAGAAGCTAGTCAAGTTTAGCATACTGTAGGAGGAATTCTCACAAGAATAAGCTCGAATATCAGCATGAGAAGAAAAGATGGGAAGTGAATATCAAGCTCTCAGAGTACAATCCAAGAAAAGAAGAATAGACCATCACATAGGTAAGAACTCTCGCTAGAAGAAAAACACTAGAAAATCTAACAAATATTTGTCTAAGTACATTTTCTATACATGTGATGAAAGAGGACAACTTGCAAGAGACTTTCCTAGAAACAAATATAGATCTCAAAAAATGAAGGGACACAAGAAAATACATCATGTTCATGCTGCAAAAGATGATGAGCCTTCCACAAAGGGAATCAAACAAGAAACTGATGATTCTTCAAGTGATGAAGAATATGCTTTGATTTTTGCTCTGACGGGAAATGTCACACATGGAAGAAATGATTGGGTTATAGAGAGTGGGGCTTCCAAACACATGACAAGATTCAAAGAATCATTTGTGAAATTATCAGGAACCTGAATCACCCCACAAGGTGAAACTTGGGGATGACTACCAGTATCCAATAAAAGGTAGTGGAGAATCTTATTACAAATTAGACTCTAGAAAGTCTATGAAAATGAAGGATGTCCTATTTGTACCAAGACTAAAGAAGAACCTTCTCTCCATCTCTGCATTAGATACAAAAGGCATAAGAGTTGTATTTATAGATGGCCAAAAGGAAAGAATATTGATGATTCATTAGTAATTGGAGAACAAGATGGAGGAATATACAGATTAAAGGTCCAACCAAAACAAGATTTGGTTCATGAATCAGTAGAAGCAAATGAACTTTGAAATAGAAGGCTTGCACATGTACACTATAGGGAACTACCACTTGCAAGAAAATTTATTGAAGGTATTCCAGATATACAAGAAAAACATGAAGGAGTATGCAAGGGATGTGCGAAAGGAAAGAACACAAAGAAGACACTTCTAAGTAGCAAAAGCAAGGATAAAGGAATCTTGGAAATCATTCACTCCGATGTTATCCAATTCATTAAGCAGGTATGTATACTATGTTTCTTTCATTGATGATTTTTCTAGGAAGACATGGATATACTTCATGAAGAACAAAGATGAAGTATTTTTCAAGTTCAAGGAATTCAAAACCTTGATCCAAAACTACACAAAAAAGAAGATCCAGATTTTTCGATCAGACAATGGCAGAGAATTCACATCAAATGAATTCAAGGAATTATGAAAAGACTCATGGATTAATAGGGAGTTGAACACTCCATATAATTTACAATAGAATGGAGTTGCATAAGGGAATAATAGAAAAATCATGGAAGCTTCAAGGGAAATGCTTCGTGATCAAGATCTTCCCATGCATTTATGGGAAGAAGAGGCTAGAACAGTTGTGTATGTACAGAACCGTACTCCACATAGAGTACCAAAAACTAAAACACCGGAAGAAGTATTTTTAGGAAAGAAACCAGAATTCATTCATCTTCGAATATTTTGCTATCCAGTGTACATACACATTCCAAAAGAAAAGAGGACAAAGTTAGATCCTTCAGGAAGGAAGGGTATATTTGTGGGATACTCTAAAAGCTCAAAGGATTACAGCATATACTTCCCAGGATTCAAGAAGATCGACATCATTAGGGACATAACATTTGATGAAGACTCAACTTATAATAAATCCAGAAAGAGACCTACTGAAGAACCTGTAGAAATAGACGTATGCAGAATTCATGACACAACCATGAACGAAGCAATTCCAGATGAAGATCTAGAAATAGAAGAACCTGTAGATCCACTGCAGCAGAAGAATCCTAAAATGAGGAAGCCTTCTTGGGTACGAAAATATATCCAAGGTGTAGAAAGATATGGGGATCTAGAAGAGATACATAGAGAAAGGAAAAGAACTAGGTCCTACTCCAGTTATGTATCCCTATTATGTGACTTCATTGTTAAAGAACCTTCCAACTATGAAGAAGTGGGAGAAAAGAAAGAATGGAAGGATTCTATGATTGAAGAGTATCAATCAATCATGAATAATGATGTTTGGGATGTTGTCCCAGGACCAAAGGGGAATTCTATTATGACTTCCAAATGGATCTATAAGATCAAGCATGCTGCATATGGTAGCATATAGAAATATAAAGCAAGATTTGTGGCTCGTGGTTTCTCTCAGAAAGAAGGAATATATTATGAAGAAAATTTTGCTCCTGTAGCCAGATATACTTCCATCAGATTAGTACTTTCTTTAGCTATAGTAATGAATTCAAAAGTACACTAGATGGATGTCAAGACAACTTTCTTGAATGGTGTAGTAGAAGAATAAGTATATGTGGAAAAACCACTCGATTTTGAGAGATGTGATAGAGATACTCATGTGTGTAAGTTCAAGAAATCCCTATACAGTTTGAAACATGCACCCAAGACATGGTACGGAAGAATTAACAGCTTCCTATCCAGGTTGGGATTTACCAAGAGTAAAGCGGATTCCAACCTTTACTACAAGGTTGAAGAAGGGAACCCAGTGATACTCCTACTGTATGTAGATGGTCTATTTGTAATAGGTGAGGATGGATTGATTGCTGATACAAAGAGGAAGCTTGCTTTCGAGTTATAAATGAAGGACTTGGGTATGATGCACTATTTTCTAGGCATGGTGGTGTGGCAGAATGCAGATGGAATTTCCCTGGGACAAGGGAATTATGCAGTAGAGATCCTAAAGAGCTTTGGGATGATGGAATGCAAAGCCATGACCACACCTATGGCATCGAAGCTGAAGCTATTGAGTGATGCTTCATCAGAAGCGGTTGATGATATGGTGTATCGTCATATGATTTTTAGGATTATTAATACTACCTTGTCCAAATTTGGTCATATGTCTAAATCAGGATTCATGTCTAAATCGGGAGCCCATCCAGTCTATTTCTAGTCATTAGCACCATTGGGTCCACTTCGCCTAATTGGGGCACATGTTTTAGTTACTAAAGTGTGGGGAACACTAATTGAGGCTTACTGCCACTGATTTCACTTAATTGCATTAGTTTACGAGCCTCATAGACCAATCCATACAATTTAGGAGCCACTAGGAGTGCCAAAACCAACCAAGGTGAGTCCAGTTCAGTTAATGACTAGTCAAGCTAAGTTAGGAGTCAGTTCCATTCAGTTCTAGTCCTCTACATTCAGTTATCGCTAGGTTTACTTGAATGCACTCACGAGGGGCGTATTTCTCACCTACCATAGTCAGTTAGCCTTATTACACACTGAATGTAACACTTGAGTTCTGTTTTAGAGATTTGATGAACTTCAGTTATGGTTTAGAAAAGGTCAGTTAACTACTGAGTCCTCTGATAGTGATTTAGACAAGGTCTTAGTTACCTACAGTCAAGTAGAGTCTAACAATTCGAATTTCCTCACGTGGATTCGAATTTCATGTGGCTATTAAATCCATTGTACTTAATTGTAATTATTATTTGATTACTTTTTGATTAATGAAAGCATTTAGAGATGCAAGCCATTTTTGCACTGTTTCATTCTTCAATTGCTGAGTAAATTGTGTGATCTATTTTGTGAGTTGTGTGTTTGTCCACAAATCTATGTGCTCAATTTAATTTTGTATCAAAGCCTTGGTGGACAAGACACCTCTCCTCCTCAGATCTCCAGTTGGATCATTCTTTTTGAGAAAATTGCTCTTTCCAGTACTGCACCAGAAGCGAAGAATCTACCACTTAATATACCAAGTTAGGAAATTGTTGATCAATCTTGTTTGATCAACTATGCTGGGTGTGAAGGAAACTCCAAAAGTGTAGACTCTCGACCTTACTTTGTATGTTTGATTGTGTGATAGGTTATCAGCTTCTTCTCACTGCATTTGCTACACCATCACGGTTCTTCTTACTACATTCAAAATGGCTCATCCAGTGGAGCCTCTCACTCCCTTCAACTATCACCAGTGGAAGGCAGACATGGTGGTAATGCTCCGCACCAAGAAGCTCTTCAAACTCATAGAAGAAACAGAGGAAGAGACAGATTCAGATAAAGACAAAGCTATGTACATGAACATGCTTGATGAACCCCATGGACACTTGCTATCCTTAGTCTCTAGAGATATTCGATTCCCAATCCAAGAATTGAAGAATCCCAAGGAGGTTTGGGGAAAGCTTGCCTCCTTATTTGACAAGCAGGATGAGATGAGGATCCATCATCTAGAAAATGATCTGATTACTCTCAATCCATCTAATTTTGAATCTCTAAATAAATTCTTCACAAAGTTCAAGAACCTGATATATTGGTTGAAGCAATGCAAAGTGAAGAAGGATGAATATCAGATCATCCTTTCCATTCTCACAAAGCTCAATGTAGACTACTCAGTATTTATATCCACCTTCCAAATAGTAAGCCTCACTACTACAAATTGGAAGATGCTCACTCTTAATGCCTTCATCCAATCTCTTATTTATGAGAATGATAAATTTATCCAAGGGGGGATCATTCAATCTCCCAAAGATCTAGCTCTAGTTGCAAGAGTAGATAAGGTAGCAAATGGAAAAGAGAAGCAAAGGGATGAGTCCCCTGTGAAGAAATAGTAGTCAAAATAACCTTCAGGTTCAAAGAGAAGCAAGAAGAATGGCAAAGGCAAGGTCCTATGCTCTTACCGTGGAAGGGGATTTCATTCAGAAAGCTCCTGTATGAGAAGAAAGCTTGATGAAATGACTCTTCTTTTGAAGAAGCATAACATTTCTGTACCTGCTAGAGCAATGAAGGATGACTTTGAAGAAGAAGATGATGAAGAATACCAAAGGAAAGGCCATGCAATGAAGGCTTGCTGCACATTAGCACATGTCTTCCTCATCGATTATGGAGCTTCCAACCATATGGTTGCATCCAGAGAATCATTCTCTTCTTTTTAGTCCTTTGATGGTCCTAGTATTCAGATGGGAAATGAAATTAAAGTTAAAAAAAGGGGAAGGGCTCTGTCAAAATTGAACATAGAAGGTTCAAAGATGTGCTATTTGTTCCCTCCCTAGCTTCAAACCTATTATCTGTCTATCAGATGACCCATACTAGATCTCCAAAGCGAGTGATATTTGGTCCTGACTCAGTGGATATCACAGATATCTCTACTGGGAGCATCATAGCAAAGGGTACTACAAATCATGCTTCAAAAGCATATGAGTTATAAAATTTCATGCTTCCTTCACCTGGAACTTATGTTACTCTTACAGGATCGAAAGAACCGTTAGTATCTAATCTCCGCCTATGAGGGGGCGTTGGATGCTGCACTATAAAAGCTGGAGGAATTTTTTGCAACCTTCTTGAAATTTTAAGAGTTTCGTATTCCATGGATAAAAATTAACTCTTCACACACCTAAAGGCCGACTAAATAAAAACAAACCACACAACACTCACTAAAAATTATCCTAAATCCAAACAGACAAATCGGTATAAGATATTCCTTCCAAAAAAAATTTGATAGATGGTTACTTGGAGTCCCTGTAGAGGATCTTAGGAATAAGAGGAGGAATCATCCAAATTCCCTCCCACACCTCGTACTGAGGTTCCCTTCCAAGCTCCTCCAAGGTAAACCATAAATAGGCTTGTGGTATACATGTGTATGAACCCTAGATGTCAAGGAGAGTAAGGGCTACCATAACTATATTGAAATTCTAGGGGACAGTCGCAATCTGGATTTGTACACATGGGTAGGGTAGCAAATCCTAAAACCCTATCAACACCAGCACCACACAGTGCCCAAGAGCTGCTATTGACAGAAGTCCCCAAATGCATAAAAATATTGGTCTATGATCGAACAAGGAATCAAAGGGTTATCTCATTAGTCTAGGTCCTCACGCGGCCTCGTTCTTAATTTCTGTGTGAGAGGATATTCCTAGATATATTCAATATAGAGGAGGTTTACCTAGTGATTGGCCAACTATTTCTGAAATCAAAAACTTGTGGAGAGTTAAAACTCCCTAATCAATAAGTGTAGCCTAAGCTAGTTGGTGTAAGAGCCTAAAAAATAAAACTTACTAATAATTTGTAATTATGTTGTTCTTTTTAATAGGATATTTTTAGTAAGAGGTAAATGGATTGAAACTTATGTGGTGTTATAGACTCAATAAAAGAAAGCAAAATTATGTATAAAAGTAAATTTCAAATCAAATTGCAACTACTAAGCCAACTTTTTCTTTTCATTTTGTAAATGGAAGTTAATGAACTTAAAACTAAGTATGAGAAACTACAAGATTTTTAAAGAAATTTTTAACTTTTTCTTTGAAAGATAGCGAAAAGAAATACTAAAGGAAACCTAATGCAAAAGTATAAAATATTTTTGTCTTTTCTTTTCAAACAAATTCAAAAATTACTATGCAAGTTAATGTAACACTTGAGCAATTTTTACTAATCTAAGCATATAATAGTGAAATGAGGAAAAATAATCCCAAAGTGAGATACTTCAACCAAGAGGAAAAAGACTGGAACAAACCCTGACTTGGAGAAACTAACAAACTTAAAAATTTCACTAGATCCACAAAGAAAAGAGTGACAAACTCAGACTGGAAGAAACAATATAGAGTATAAAGCATTCAAGGACTTGGTCACTGACCTAGAACATAAGCACTCAACCACACAAACTAGGAAAAAGGACCAATAACACTCACCAATGCAAGAAAATCAAGAACAAAAATATCAAGGACTTGAAGAAATCATGTAAACGGTGTGACATACAAACCTCATACTCATAGATTCATGTCATAAATAGAACCCTTTCAAGCAATCAAAAGCCAACAGAAGGGGAAAATAAAACCTTACTAAACCAAAAGACTGTGAACGAAACACACGTCTATCTATGCATGGCAACCCACGTGCAAAACACGACTGTCTAGAAGGAAACCTGCGTGTACATAGTGAAACACCTGACTGTCTAGGAAGACAACCCACATGTGCTGCTAAACGTTTTTCAAAGAAAATGACTAGAAACAAAGCTCCGAACAAGCAAAAATATAAGTCAAAGGCCAAAAAGAATGAACACACCCAGAATAGAAAATAAGCAAAGGCTCTTAAGGGAACCTAAGGAACAGACCCACAACAAGCTGGATTCTCCAACATAGTCATAAGTTCTGTTATTCAGGACAATGCACCCTTGTAACATATGGGATATGGGGTTACAAACTTACTAATACACTTTCAGAAAATCAAATTATCTATAAAATGAAATAGGAATAGGAAGGAAACTTGGCTTACCCAGTTTATGACAGTTTATCAAAGCTTGGTCTTATCCGCTTTAAATCTTCTTCAAAACATCCATGGCTTATCCAATTCTCCTGCAAAAGACAAATTATTCCAGCAATATCTCAAATATATATTAATGGTTGGTGACATTCATATTCATAATAACATAATTGAAATCATTCATAGTCCATCATACATGAAAAAGCAATAATACAAAGATTGGAAGAAGAACTTTATTTATTCATAAATAGAGAATGGTCACAAGATTACAACCCCGCTTCTAAACAAGGACTCCTCTGCAAATCGAGGACACTGAGTTTTGTTGCTCCATGAGGTCTGAATGCATACCACCAGCATAACTTTTCTCTTCTAAGAATGATAGATTAGCCCCATCCCATTCCCTCTGTTTATACATGGGTAAATAGAGAGGTTTCGGAGGTTAGGATGGTTGAGACATTTGAGATAGTTATTGATTAAGGCTCAACTAATCTTGGTTAATTGTGATTTATATTTTTTAACTCATAATTAAGGTACGCATGAGTATATATATAGGAATGCACATATGACACGCTCCTTGCTTTAAGGAAAGCCACGTGTTCAAGGTACACGTTGGTTGCAATGCAAATATTTGCGTATGACACGCGAGTTGCAATGTAAATAGTTGTGAGTGCATCACTAATATCCAAATGAAAATATATTAAGCTGGTTAGGATTTTATGTATCAATGGTCATGCACATCTATAGTTTTTTGGCTTACTTCAATGGTATTGTCCTTTTTTGTCCTGACATATTGGATATCAGTACTCGGACAAAGAAGTGTCATTTTGGTTCATAACACCATTGAACATCAAACATGTTTGTGCAATTCTTTCAAGACTGTAACTTTAACAACATTATACTTTCAATATGTTTAAATAACATATTATCATAGTTTGATACTTCCAGTATCTATACATTTACAAACTATTTCAAACAAAGTCTACGGTTCAATTGCCTTATCACAATATATTGTTTGCAAAATAGATAATTATGATTACCATATTTAAGTTTTTCATTAAAAATTTCCAAAAATTTTAACAAAACACCCTCTCGACATATCAAATTATCCAAACTATGGTTTACCATAAATTCAATTGATCAATTGATGATAATATTGTGCTAATATTTCATAATATTCAATAAATCACATTGATGCTAGATGTTACATTTTTCCATCATGAAATTTATCTTCCAATGAGTCTTTTGATCCCCATTTGATGATGTGTCTTACAACCATGAGTATCTGCACTTTGTGCTCACAATATCTTGCCAAATATTATTTGCATCTTAAACTCATAAAGACAATTATAAAATATAATAGCAAGTTACTAATTTAAATTCCATAAACTCTTGATACATCAAGGTATTGTTTTTCTCAATGCATTACTTTTTTGATATATTAATCATAACTACACTTCATGAACCTTTTATGAATGTGCATATTAAGAAAAAACCATTCCTTAATTATAAACATTAATTTATATAAAAAATTTAGTGTTGTCACTACTTTACTTCATCGTGCCTTCTCTTCATAATCCTTGACTTGGTATATTAGCATCATGCAATTAACCTTTCTAGTACTTTATAATGTAACTGTAAGCAAGACGTAGAAGAGCTATACCAAAAATTTTATGCGTACATGCATCTAAACATTCAAGAAGCTATGTTGCACAAGTTTTAGGAACGCAGGAACGTAGGGAACTTGGGTATGAGTATCGGATACGTCTAGAAGTTTACCCCAAATTTGCAGGAAACGGCAGTTTGGGAATGTCAAAAATATATATTAAAAAAAAAATTATAATCAAGATTACCAATAAAAATCAAGATTACCATCCACCTCATTGATTATATAAGGTAGAATCTTTCTAAAGTGGGGACTTTTAGAACTTATAGTCGCTATATTTGTTGCTATATGTATAGAGTAAGTTTTTATTTTTTTGTCAACTATGATTAAAATGTATTAGAATATTATATGTTTACAAAACATTCTATGCCAAGGCATTTGCAAAGGTATATAATTATTCAAATTTAAATTATTATAAAATCAAAATCACGATATTTTTTATTTAAATGTAATATATGAATTTAGTTTTAAAGTAAGATTTAAAACCATTTCCAATTAGTTAAAAGTTTACTTTTTATTTATAAAGTAAACAGGAAAATAAAATAATTTATTTTCTTTTATTTAATAAAAACAAAAAGTCAAGATAGATTTGCATTTACTATTGATAAGCTATAATTGCAATTCAGTTTAGGGATGAGTGAATACTCTAGCAACGTTAAATAGAGATTAGTGCACTAACTCGACAACGTAGCAAAAAAAAGACTTTTATTGCAACTTAGTTTTGTAGAGATTTTTTTTTGAGTCAACCATATATATATATGGTCGCAAGAAATAGGAATGTTGTTAACAACCAACATGGCGATCATGAATGCGTTGAAGTTCCCAATGCAGCAAACGCGCAAAAAGAAGTCCCCAAGTTCCCAATTTTAGAGGGTAAAAGATCCCAAGAAGTTCCCAACCATCCGGAACGGTTCCCATTGGATTGGGAAAGTTCCCTACAAGTTCCAATGTTCCTTGGAACGTCAGAACTTCGGGAACGAGTTTCCTAAAAGCTGGGAGCGGTTCCCATGCTACATAGTCATGAAGTATATAGTGCACAATCTAACGTAATGATTTATCTTTATGCTTTAATCCTTGTATACTTAATCATAATATGCCAATATACTCTTGCAATGTATATTTTTCATAAGTTATATATAAATTAACGTAAACGTATATTTTGTGTAGGTTTGCTAATCAAGATAGTTTATGTACTTCAGTGATAAAAATTTTCCAGCAATATATTTTTCATAACACCCATGCGAATAGGTAAACGTAAAGTATTGATTTCAAAAACTAACTTCTCACAAAATCCACACATATCTCTATATATGAGACTCCATTAGGTTCGAGTGTTGTGAACATGCTCTGATACCATTTTGTAACAAACATAATCTCCACCTTACCACTTTCAAGGAAATGGGGTATAAATTTTTTATTAAACATCTTTATAATTATCAAGAATGTTGATTGGAAGTATTATTCGTCCTATCAAAGAGGAAGCACTCTATATTCACATACAAAGAAGGATATGTACTTTAATATACTAATATATATGAACTGAATTCGATCAACTCTTTCTGTATATAATCGTAATCATTTTTGTATGTTCATGAAGTATAATTATAGTCTTAAATAATAACCTAAAAAGCTTTGTCTTTTCTTCCTCATCTCTACATGAGAAGCCATACTAAAATTCTACATTAATTCAGCATCATATTAATGTTCTCGTTGTAGGATAACAATATTTTCCCTTAAAAACAAAACACATAATTTAGCATAAGGGTGTAAGATAAAATTTCCAAGATAAATTTCCACTCATAATAACTTAAATGTATATTTATTGTTAAAGAAGATTTCATGGACTTATTGAACATTCTCTAGTACATAAAGTACATTATTCATTGTCCATCACTCACAATACTATCTCTTTAGTATCTCACATATCATTACCATTCATATACTAGTACATAATGTACATTATTTATTATCCATCAGTCACAATACTATTTCTATAATATCAAACATATCATCACCATTCATATACTTTGTGCGTAAGTTAAGTCTTAGTATTTCAAAATGGAATTGTTTAACCAATACAAGTCTATACTTGGTTCATCCCATCCATGGGGCTAAGTCCACAAAAAAATGTTAACCTTTTTATTATCTTATCCAATAAAAGGGGTTACAATTTCACGCTACACTTGTCTCTTTCAAAGAGAACACTTTACAAACCGTATCTTTAATATAAGGCATTCCATTACCTTCTAAAATAATTCCTAATCTCTTCACTTTAACTATCCGAGTGAAGATCATAAAAGACTACAACTTTAAAAGTACCAAGCTTCTAACATCTTAGAGTTATTGGCACTTGATCAATAGAAAAAAAATAAAGTTTCTAAAATAAACAATCACAAAAGGACACATGAACATTCCATTCTACACATAATTTGTGGTTATCCTCAAAGCTCGTTTAAAAATAATCAAGGAGATATTTAAATATTCCACATTCAAGTTCATTCCTATCGTTACAAAGATAGTTTAAATCATTTATTCCTATCATTAAAATCAGATTTCAACATTTAACTAAGAGATCCATATCCATAGGATTTCATTAAAGTAAAACATTAAACTTTATTATTTAATTATGGAATTAAGCTCACATAAGTTTGTCATTGCTAGATTGAAATAAGTCTTATTAATTAACCTCTTTTTTCTTGAAGTCTCCTTGCATTTTTAAAGACAATCTCTAAATAAACTAATAAAGTCTACATTACATTTGAATAAATGGATGTGTATTATTTTAAATAACATCATATGTGATCACATTCTTCTTTTAATTAACAAAAACATAAAGACGATTGAAATCATTCTGTGGTACATACATGAGTAGATGAGTCGTTCTTTTCAATAGTCACGCAGAGGTGTAAAGTATAATGTTTGAATTGACTTAAAAAAGGGCTACGAAAAATATTTATATGACTGGAGATGACTGATGTTATTCACAAATGCATCAACAAAGGCAACATATAGGTATGGTATAAGTGAAAAGGCTTGTTTATCAAGTAGATGTATCATGAATCCAACCAAACCCATATCTAAAAAAGACTAAACATGTCTAATTGGGTCACTCATTTCCTCTAAATAGGTGTAACATGGGTCATGCTTGTCTCTATGATAGGTGCAATCAAGTCACGCCTTTATTCCCAGTAAGAGAGACCTTGGTAGCTCCTTTTCTCTCCAAAAGTGCAACTCAACCTCAAGAACCCTTCAAGCTCGGCCAAGGTCTCGAGAGTGAGTAAAACTAAAAACCTATCCACTGAAAGATGGGTTTGATCAGAGGTTTTATGTGCAAGTCATAGATTGGAAAACCCTTGGTCAAATCGAAAGAAATCGGTATTTTTGTTCTGGATTCCTCCACTCCACCTCACCACTGACCAGTGAAAATGACACATGTCATGTGGTCCCCCCTATTTATAGGCCTCCATTTGGTGTAGTTTTTCTGTGTGCACCATAGAGTCATCTGGCATCCATTTTTCATGTCATTTGCACCACCGAGTTCCATTTTTTGTTCTCTATGTTTGAAGAGATCCATGTATCGCGATATTTAATGGAATTTTCGATCCATTTCCTAGAAGTCACCTCAATTTGCATTCCAGCACATGAATCACCCCATGTGCCTATTCGCATATTAACGATCCATCTGCTCCATCCATACTACATAGTTGGCATTATTTTACCTCCATCCATCGTCCCACAAGGAGTCCCCATTAGTGCTCCTTAGTTCTTCCTATCAGCCATGTTCATAACATAACCCCTTTCTATACATCAAACACTTCCTCCTTGCTTCACTTACCATTACAAACTTTCTGTTAAGCTCTTTTATGACTCCTAAAAGAATGAAAATATTGCTAATCAAGCTTGCTTATTTTCACGCTCATTAAAGTATTTGAAAGTGAGTCTATGTGTCCTTATTTATCTCCTTTTTTGGACTATGTAGACTATCAGAAGAAAATGACCACCCTAGAAAATTCCAGCTAGGAACATTTCCTCTGTATCCTTTTATGCTTTGTCTGACATTGTGACTGTAACTTACAAAAAAGCTCATCATGGGTTGTCTTTAAGCTCTTTTCCATCCCTCTCATTAAGAAAATATTAGTGAGCAATCTTGGTTTCATTCATGCTCGTAAAAGTATTTGAATGAATGTCTAGTCCGTATAGGTTTAACCTTTTCCAACCTAGTTGGACTAACTTCAACAAAGAATTCTCTCTTTCCCCAAGGTTGGGAGAGCTCTCCTTTGTATACTTTTATCCATTTTCCATCTTAGGAGACTATTTACAAAAAAGACAAGAACTGGAGTATTCTTTCTGTTTTCATATTCTCTAAAAATGAAAACACCATTGATCATTTACCTTCTCAAGCTTGCTAAAGATCCACGAGATCGTATCATATAGAGAATACTTATATCCTTTCTTCGTGATCCTTCAAATATGAAGAAGGACCAAATAGTGTCTCTTGGCGCAACCACATATGATATAAAAATATGTCATATTTACCCCAATTAGGTCTCCTTTGTTCAGAGTATTCTTCGATGAGTCTTCCTTGAATCCCCTAGATATCACTAGTCCAGTTACCTCCCCCAGTATTTCCCATTGCAGTTATCTTCACGATTTCCATCTATGATCCCTTTCCCCAGAGTCAGATTTATTTGTATCCACGTAAGTCCTATTGTCATACTCTAGATAAAGGAAGTTTGATTCCCCCATACTCCCATGTCCCTGTTCCCCCATTCAATGTGTTAGTCCCCTAGTTGTTCCACATCTTTGGTTATCCCCCTCATGCTTCTAATTAAGGAAACATCATTTCCTTGTTAGTTACATGCATCCCTCTATTGACATCAACACATCTATTCCAAAGGATAGACCCAGAGGTCCCTGTATCTCATTTTCATCCACCTCGTTGATTATTTCCTTCAACCACTTGAAAGGAGTCATTAATTCCTTTCAGATTGGTTGTTCCTCACATGCTTGACTTCAGCTACACCGGGTTTCACCTGAATCTAACACATTGGTGAGTCTACTGTGGGACCCATACAGTCTCATGTCCCTTGTGAGGTATCGGTTATTCATATCAACATTGTATTCATCCTCTCATTGAGGCCACCATTATGTATCACCATTTGTATATTTATTGATCCACTCCCATATTTTGTGCCTTGATCCCCATTATTTATTTTTTTGGCATTGTTATGAGCATGGGTATGATAGTCTCGTCCATAGACATGTCACCCATTATATGTATCTCATCCATTTTTTATAATCAATAAAAAATGAAAATCCACCATAGTTTGAGCGAGGAAGCTCCACTCCTTCGTGGTCCTCTCCATTCTCTCGACTCTTGTCCCCATA
The DNA here is from genome assembly GCA_001517045.1 of Pseudotsuga menziesii. Classification (NCBI taxonomy): domain Eukaryota; kingdom Viridiplantae; phylum Streptophyta; class Pinopsida; order Pinales; family Pinaceae; genus Pseudotsuga; species Pseudotsuga menziesii. Next base: position 197,802 of record LPNX010156254.1, read on the forward strand.
TTCCAATGATCCTATGATGTCTATCAGCCATATGATAGTTCTTTCCCTCACTCATCATGGGGAAATCTCTTAACACTAAAAAGTGTTCCCCTAGCTCTCCATGGTCTAAACCATAGTTATTTTCATATTCCCACAATTATTTCCTCCATTTTGACCGTCACAATTGTATTTCCACAAAAAATGGTCCAAAACATCATTACACCCCCCATAAATGAAGGGATGATGAGCATTTATTATCATTTATCCCTAGTCTCTCCCAAAAAAGGGTAAAAAACCCTAAAAAAGAGATTGGGTCAAACAACCATAGATAAATGCCATGGACAATAAAAGACCATGGGTCATTACCTTGGTTCAAAAAACTGTAGGACTATACTATAAATACATTGTGACAGACTTCCCCAAAACATTTTTTGTCATTTTCCATCAGTCATAGCATACACTTTTCTCCATCATTCCCATATTTTTCCACATAATTCCCATGATGTATGTTGAGCATTGCTATGTACCCATTTGGATCCTTTCCCCCCTTTTGACAACCAGTTGCAGAAGAGATTGGGGACCAAAACCATGGCGTTGTGGAACAACTTCTAAGGATGGCTATGGTGGCCCATTTTTAGAAAGGTGTGTTCTTTGTTATTTCTTGCATTAGTTAGTTTTATATATGTGAAAAACCGAAAAAAAAATTGCTTTTATTGTCTTGTTTCTTTTGGTATTGTTGAATTATTCCTTATGCTTTGGATGAGCTAAGGGATATCCTTTTGCACATATCTAGGGAGAAATCCCCACTACACATATACTAGTACATAAAGTACACTTTTTATTGTCCATCACTCACAATAGTATTTCTTTAGTATCTCACATATCATCACCAGTCATATAATTCTTGTATTTTAAGTCTTAGTGTTGGATGGATGGGGCAGACCGGGGTTCTTATGCTTTTATCTTCACACCAACAAACAGACCCACAATGTTGGCCCTTTCGGCAAAAACCTGCGAACAGGTTGCAATATCACCTGAAACAACTATGAGGTGCCACAGAATCAGGTTTCTCTAGGCGAAAGAAGGATATTACTGTACCTTTAGCCTTAACAAAGAATAATTATGCAATACAGAGCTTCGACATTCACTTAAATAGCTTCACAGTTTATATAAAAAGATAGTTTCTTGCTTAACCCTTAACTGGGAATTCACAACGAAGTTAATACTTAACAATTTATCTTACGTTATCATTCATCTACTTATCAAATGCATAAAAACATAACAGGAACAAAATGAAAAGGACCACCACAGCAAAAGATATACGTGGTTCACCCCCAGTGTAGGGGCTATGTCCATAGAACTGCAGTTTATGTTCGACAAGTTACAAAACAACATAGTTTTGATTTGCGCACTCAGCTACAGATCTTCTCAACAACCCAAAACTGCGCACTTAGCTACATAACCTTTCTTCCAAAACCCTCTGTGCACTTAGCTGCAGAGGTCATCCACGCACTCAGCTGGGACTTAACCTTAAACCCAAAAATAGATCTTAGTTTCTTCGCATCACATTATCATCATAACACAAATCGTACTTGACTCCTTTACATAAACACCTATTTATACAAGTGCACTATTACAATATCATGGGCTTAAACCATGGGTACCCAAAAACCATGGGACATTTACAAGAAGAGGGGCTTCGACCCAACCCTGGAGCCCTTAAGACTATTTTGGATCGTAAATCTGCTTAAAAGCTTCGCACCAAAACCACGAAGTTTCCAAAATTAAGGACCTTCAAGGTCCGAGCCCCAACATGCCCCTAAGACTCATCAGTGTCCCGTCCCGGGACACTGTGCTGCTTTTCGGGTGGAAGAATCTTGTTGGTGAAGATAGTAAACTGCTTGTCGAGGTTGGACATGATATCTTCAGTTGCTTCCTCTTTCTCCACTATCTCCTGCAATGTTGCTGCAGAGGCTTCGTTGGCCTTTTCCTGTGCAAACGCATCATATTCCTTCAAGACTTTGAGTTGGTTGTCTGCAGCAGTGCTCAACTCCAAGGCCTCGTTAATGAGGGGCTGCACAGAGCTCACTAACAGTGTTTCTTTTCTTCTGCAAGACTCAATTTCTTGCTGGAGCTCATTACTATGCTTAACCTTAAGCATCTTCTGCATAGGAGGCAATGTCTTAATTTCTACTTTTACTGCACCTAGCTTTGTCTGTCGCTGCTTGATGGTTTCTTGCAACTTTGCTACTTCTGGGTTGTCCTGCAATTTTTCCCATGCCTCGACACTTTCATCTAGCATCTTTGATGCACTACTTACAAGATCTAAGATCTTCATTGCTGAGGCTTGAATATCTCTGCGATGTTGTTCCCTGAACTCTAGGGGACTCTCAGGAATGAGGCGAAGCTAAAGCTCCACAATCTAGGCCTCATGTTCTAATTTCATATTCTCTATCTAGCTTCTAGACTGTTGTGCATAGTCTTTCAGCTTGACTATTCTTTGCTCTGGTTCTTCTTCAGCCTGCATGTCGAAGTCAGGGAGACTTAGACACGACTCATCCAACACTCATGCTAGTGTGGCCTGCTTGTGTTCTGTTTCCCTCTTCTTATGTTTATCTTCTTTCAACTGCACTTCAAGGCTCTCACTCTGCTTCGTGGCATTCTCTAACTACATGTGTGTGTAGATGTCTCATTCTCAGATCTGCTTCATGAGTGTCGATTGACACAGATGCAGCTCCGACATAGATAACTTAGTGTAATCTATCTCAACTATCATGCTCATCTGCGATCAAGATGTTGTGTCAGTTATTATAAGAGCTACACTTGGTACTTGTCCTCTGTTGTTTCTGGTGGGCCATTGTCTTGTATCTATCTGCGCGCCTACTGGGGCACTACTTGCTGCAGTGCCGGTTGCTGTTCTTTCCGCTAACTCCTTAAGTTCTAAAATTAGTTGTGCTATGCCAGTGAGCACATCAAGATGTTTAGCTTCAAACTCATCCCATTTGTTGGATAATACTTCTATAGACTTCGTTAGAGCCTGGTCAAGCTCTTCAATCGTTACAGCGGGCTCTTCGACGATATTCTTGCCCTTCGATGCCTTAGTTTTCTTTCAAGGATGAGGCTTAGCCTACTTCCTCCGATTCGGGGGACTTGCGCTTATCTGGGAGATTAGGGTCTGAAATGGTCTTGGGTAATTATTCATCTTCTTCATTAGCTCCATCATTTCCACCATGGTCACTTTCGCTCTACTGTGATTCATCTTGTTCTTCGCTCTCTTCTAGTGGGTCATTATGTTGTGGCTGGCTAGGACCTATGCCCACATCTGTTACTGGAGGGACTTGTATGTTGGGCCTTGTTTCTGTGACCTTCATCCATTCAGCTGGCCACTGTTGAACTATTGCGAGGATGCCTTCCTGGTTCACCATGTATGGTAACTTCCACCATGTATGTTTGTTATATGTGTGGGACTGGATGAAGACATTATGCATATCAGCCTTGAATTCGGCCACTCCAGTATACTGAGAAAATAGCTCATTACAGAGCCGAGGTGTTTTCAGGATCTCATATGTAATATTCATCGAATAGAAGGCAAACACGTTGTTCGTCTTCTGCTGCAAGACCGTATCCTATGAAACCCAAAGAGATGCATACCTTGTTGCACCAAGCATCTCCAGAGGCACATCAATAAACTGTGCCTCAGTAGGTTCTCTCCATCCTACCAGTGCAATAAGCACTAAGAACCATGAATAGTGAAAGGCTCTACCTTTCTCCTGTGCATCACGGACATTTGCAAGGAATTCTCTAGCAATGTACTCTATCGACTTGTAACTTTATCATTTGGCATAGTTTGCAGCAATACTAATAATCGGGGCAGGTACTTCATTAGGTTTGCACTTCCACATTAGTTTGCATGCTAGGATATTTGCGGCGAAGTGAATGTTTTGGTGCCGAATTTTCGAGGTTTGATACCCTAGATTTCCTTTTGTCAAACCTAAGCGGTCCTTCATGTGCTGCGCTAGCTTTGTATCTTCGTGCTTTCCAACAAATTCAATCCCAGGATCAGGCCCTTATTTTGGCAAGCCTGTAATCCTATGAATCAGCTCTCCAGTAATAACTATTCTCTGGTTTCCTATCCATATGTGCCCATCATGCACCAATGCCAATAACTGCTTAACCACCATGGTAACCTGTAGGCTGCGACCAAAGTGGGGGACATTCAACATCTTCAATAAGCCAGCTTGCTCCAAGCCAGCAGCCCACTATTTTACTTCAAGTAATGTCGTTCCAACCTCCGGATCATGGACGGAGTGTAGGTATTTCCCAGGTGTGAACTACAAAAATTTCTCATGATCATTCGTATCGTGGTCTCTATACTTGAGCCGATCTAATGTTCTGGTCATCATTCCGACCAACTTAACACTCTGTGGTAGCGAAGGGGTTTGTAACGTGAACTTGGTTGTCTACCGAGGTGGCTGAACTCCTGGTCGAATAGGTCGGAGATATGGTGGATGCTACGATGCAACGTTCTCATCCTCATCGAAGTCTTCGAAATCTTAAGGTGGGAGCTATGCCGAACCAGGAGGATTCATCTAAATCATGGGATCCTCTGGTGTCTTTCCTGATGGTTTGTGCCTTTCTTCGTTCCGCTTAAAGCGAACTTCTGCCTTAAACTTCTTTCTGGTAGATCAGGTTTGCATTGGTTGATTCGGCAGTGGGGGAGTCTCTTCGCGAGGTGCAGATGTAGGTGGGTTTCTCATAAAGTTCTGCAGACCCCTCTTTTTGAATTCTCTCACCAATTGTTGGACTTCGCAATCAGCTGACATGGACTCAACTGCGAAACTCAAGAAAATGCGTAATGCGAAATTTTTAGGCCTGGGTGTCTTCTTATAGAATCCAATGACCAAATCTGCCATAATTGTGCATTAAAGACACCAAATCTGACCGAGCGGCAGTAGATCTTGTCCAAATGGTGCTAGATTCGACCAAAATATCATCATTACAAGTAGTTAATGCAGTTAACATACTGGCACCGCCAAATCTGATTTTTTTCAATGGTCACATTTTAAGATTTGACACACCTTTCTTCTTTAGCACAACCACTAACTTCAGATTCACCACAATAAGGGTCTTTGACACAATATAGACCTTTGACAGATCGTGACACAAGCTTCGACAGAGCTTTGAACTTCGACCCACGATGGAATTTCTTCCACAACCTTCGATACTTCGTAAATTTTCCAACAATCTACCAAAGCTTTCTGAGAACAACTTCATTATAGTCTAGTACCCAATTCCAACTATTCTTGGTACTTAGACTCTTATTCTTGCTATTACTTCTGATCAGGGGGTACAAGCCCGTCCCTATACTTATTTAGTCTACTTCCATTCACCATGGAGGGAAAAATTTCTCCATTCAATTTAGCTAACTGAATTGCACCACGATTGACAACTTTCTGAACTATGTATGGTCCTTTCCAATGTGTCTTGAAATTACCTGGGAACTTCATGAATTTACTGTCATACAAGAGCACAAGATCACCATTCTTAAAATGCTTCTTCCTAATGTGTCTATCATGCCATGCTTTTTCTCTAGCTTTCTGTACTTGCTGCTGGAAACCTGCAATGAATCTGTCTTCTTCTAGTTCCAGTATCTTCGCTAGCCTTTCATTCAACATGGCTGGATCATCCATCTCTATGAAGGCATATATTCTGAGGCTAGGAACAATGTACTCCATGGGCATAACTGCTTCATGTCCATATACCATCCTAAAAGGTGTGTGGCCTGTCAACTTCTTGCAAGTGGTTTTATAATCCCATAATACTGTTGCAAACCTTCATCAGAGCGTGCTCAAGAATTTTGTTAAAGGCTTCGACGGTTCCATTTGCTTGAGGATGGTAGGAAGTACTCTTCTGATGATATACTTGAAATTCTTCGGTCATTGCTTCAATATTCTTACTCATGAAATGTGATCCTTGATCACTCATAAGAATTCTAGGACACCTAAACATTGACAATATATTATCAAATATGAACTTAGCCGCTATAGCAACGGTACAGTCCTTGACTGGTTGAGCTTCGTCCCAATGCGTAAGGTAATCTGTTGCGGTAATAATGTATCTTGCTCCAGATTTCTTTGCAGGGGGGTTGATTGGTCCAAAAAAATAAATAGCCCACTTTTCAAATGCTTGTAAAGTTACTTGTGGAACCAAAGGCATCTCATCCCTCTATAGAAATTTAAGCTAGCAATAGATTAATTTCACTCACAGCAATTAACAATTGATCATGCAAAATTGCTCACAAGAGAGACTGAATATGGAGCTATAACACAAAATTATATTAACTGAGTGTATAATAGCCAACCCTGCAATAACATAGGCTGTTGAATAAAAATAATACATGAAGAAATCGAGTGCATGAGGAACGATCCAAATCTAGCATAAAGCAGGCTTACCAAAAATAGGCAAATCCCCCATAGGTGTAAAAAGCTGATCCCAAATCTGTCATGGAGCTCACAAATTGGAAAGGGCGCATGGGAAAGCTAAATATTGGTGGAATGGTATCTTACACATAATTTTTCATGGAGAAGAGAGTGGAGGATGAAGAGGACAAAAAACTACTTCACGTCACCTAGTCTAGCTTTCCTATGTTCCTTAAAACACTGAAAAAGCAGGCAGTAAAGCAGAAAAAGCAGATAGGCGCCTAGGAGGCTAGGAATAAAGCAGATTTGATTCCTAAGGCTTTCCCAAGTGCTACATGAGTCAAATATGGCAAGTTTGACCTCTATGGATAGGCAATTAGCAACTTGCACAAGGTGGGACACATGAACTAGGCAAATAAGACAAAAATTAATGAATTAATGTCTAAGTGGGTAAACTATGGGTTGATTATTCTAACACCCCCCCTTAAGCCTAGATTTATGAGTAATATATCAAAAATATAGGCCCTAGCAACAAGGCTTAGTCACCCTTTTAGATACTGCAAGTCCATACAACCAAGAAAAGAGGCAAAACCAACTTCGGAAAATCCTCCCTTAAACATGGACTGTAAAACAAAATTGTAGAATCTTCTCTCCACTCATGCTTTTACAGCATGATCAGCAATCCCCAGCAGTGATTTGAGATTGCTGAAGGTCTTCTCACAAAATTATTTGGTGAAGATATTAGCTACTTGTTCTGAAGATGAACAGAAGAGTAGGGGAATGGTGCCATCATGCACAAGCTCTCTGATGTAGTGCATGTGAATCTCAATGTGTCTGGTTCTCTGCTTCTGAACTGGATCTTTTCAGATTCGAATGGTACTCTGGTTATCACAGTAGATGGTAGTTGAGTACTCAGGTTCGAAGCCACACTCTCCAAGTAAACCCTGCAACCATAAACATTGAGTTGCTGCATTAAGAACTCCTTTGTACTCAGCTTCTGTAGATGAGAGTGCAATGGCACTCTGTTTCTTGCTTGACCAGCTGATTGGCCCTTCTGCAAGCATGAAAACATATTCTTAAGTGGACTTTCTGTCTGTGCTATCACCTACCCAATCACTGTTAGTAAAACCAATCAAATCAAGATCAGATTTTTCCTTATAGAGGATCCCATGTGTCCTTGTTCCCTGAACAAAGTTAAGGATCCTTTTGGCTGCTTTCCAATGGATCTCATGAGGCTGATCCATGAATCTACAAGCCACACTTACTGCATAACAAATATCAGGTTGAGTATGTGTCAGATACAATAAACATCCAATCAATTTCCTATACAGTGTATTGTTTACCATCGATGGAGAATCATCTTCTTCCAGCTTCACTCCTGAAAGGAAAGGAGTTTTTATTGCTTTGCAATATTGCATTTTGAATTTGATCAGAAAATCCAAGGAATAATTGGACTGGTGCACCTTGATTCCAGCTTTGGTTTTATCAATCTCAAGCCCCAGAAATTGACTTAAGAGCCCCAAATCTGTCATGGAGAAAGCTTGGTTCATAGCTCCTTTTAAGGAAGCAATCTCAACCTGTGAACTTCCTATAATGAGGAGTTCATCAACATATAACAAAATGATCATTAATGAACCATTAACTAACTTCAAATAGACATTTGGATCTGATTTGCACCGAACAAAATTCAGAGATAGCAGAAAGCTATCTATCTTGGCATACCAAGCCATGGGGGCTTGCTTTAGCCCATACAATGACTTTCTCAACCTGCACAGAAGGAAAGGGTTAGTAGAAAAACCTTGAGGATGCTGCATATATATCTCCTCAGTGAGATATCCATTCAGGAAAGCACACTTTACATCCATGTCATGTACCTCCCATTGCCTTGAGGCTGCAATGGCTAGAGCTAGCCTAATGGAATCCATCTTTGCCATTGGGGAAAAGGTCTCATTGTAATCAATGCCATGAACCTGTGACTAGCCTTTATCTACCAATCTATCCTTGTACTTCAGTGGTGAACCATCAGCAGCAAATTTGGTCTTATAGACCCACTTACACTGGACTAACTTTCTTCCTGGAGGAAGATCCACTAGCTCCCATGTGTTGCTCTTCTGGAGTGAGCTGAACTCCTCCTTCATGGCTGTTTGCCATCTCGGATCTCCTGCTGCTTCTTCATATGTTTTAGGATCAAACTCCACCATCAAATATAATTTTTCAGCAAACATAGAATTCTTCATGCATAGACCACTCTCAAATTGAGATCTAGTCCTCCTTGGGTCATTGGGATCCCCAGCTAGCTCTCCTGCTGCATGTAGTGTCTTGGCTGCCCATTTATGCCTTGTGGGGCTTTTTGGGTCTACAATAAACTCATCTCCATCAGAAAAATCAGAATCATCATGTTCAACAAAATCTTTACTTACTTCTTGAGGTTCAGGTGGTGAAGAGGCTTCACCAAATTCCATTGCTGCAAGGGGTTCTTCTTCAAACTGAACACACCTTTCGATGAAGGCTTCATTGTGCTCAAATTTATCAGCGTGTACCCTTTTGAATCTTCATATTATCCAACAAAAATACACTCTTGGCTTTGGGGCTGCAAATCCTTCCTCTTCTCTGTTGGGATTCTAGCCCAAGCCTTTGAGCCAAAAATCCTGAAATGGGTCACATCTGGCTTATGCCCACTCCATGCTTAGAAGGGAGTTATGCCATGAAGTTGTTTGTGAGGCACCCTATTCTAGATATAGGCTGCACAGTTGATAGCTTCGTCCTAGTAATTTGGTGGCAAAGTTTTGGCCTCCATCATGCAAGTTGCCATCTCCTTCACTGATCTGTTCTTCCTCTCTGCAACACCATTCTGTTGTGGTGTGTAGGGGATAGAATGTTGCATCTGAATACCTACATCTGCACAATAGTTATAAAACTAATACTTGACATACTCACCACCATTGTCATATCTGAGGGCCTTGAGTTTCCTTCCAGACTGGTTTTCAACCAAAGCCTTAAAGACTTTGAATGTGTTTTATGAAGTGAACCCAACAATACCTGGAAAAATCATCAATAAAGGTCAATGCATATTTGTCCTGACTCATGGACATATGAGGGAATGGGCCAGCAACATCACTGTGAATCAGCTCGAGGGGTGCAGAGGTTCTCTCATGACTAGCTTTCTCAAATTTGTGCTCTGGGTGTTTTCTTAGGATACAACCTTGGCAGACTCCTTTGGAAAATTTTATCTTGGGCAGCCCTATAACCATTTCTTTCTCACTAAGGTCAGACAGATACTTGTAATTTAGATGGACAAATCTTTCATTCCATAGCTTGCTAGCTTCATTAGCATGGATAAGAAGAGCAGAGGGGTTTGAGTAAGGTAGGAAGTGTGAGAACATGTATACCTTTTGAGCATGATTTACAAATCCTTTTGCAATGACTCTACCACTTGAGATCTTTGTGATCTCAACTTCATCGGGGGAGAATATAACCTTCTTAAGAGACCTAGTGTGGGTCATCTGGTACACTGACAGGAGGTTGGAGGTGAGACCAGGGACATACAGCACATTGTTGAACTGACCATGATCAAGATCTATCCTTCCTTTTCCCATAATTTCAGTGAGAGAGTCATCTCCCAGTACAATAGATGGTCCTTTTGACTTGTCTAGTGAGGAGAAGGCCTCCTTAGTCGAAACCATGTGTCTTGAAGCTCCAGAATCAATGATAAAACTGGGTGAGCTTGATGTGCCAGCAACCAATGCATGAACTCTCTCTCTGTCATCTGAACTTGATCCTCCTTCTCTCTTCTTTGAGCTTTCTGGAAGGGAGATGCCATTCTTCTCCAGGAGTTGGGTCAGCATATCAATCTGCTTTTTCATACAAGAGCTTTCAGTGTCATTGTCCTTATTGCAGTATGCGCACTTGTTCATTTCACCTTTGTTTTTCTTCTTCTGGGTATTTTTCTTGGGACCTTGTTGATCCTCCAGAGACTGTTTCTTGTTTCTCTTTTGCTCAGGTGGATTTTTAGCTTTCTTTTTTCTTTTTGAATCCACCCTCGAATCTCCAGCAACCATTTCTTGGTCTTTGGATGGTTTGATGGTGCCCATCATCACCATCTTGTCCTATTCTTGTGTGAGAGAATCCATGAAATATATAAGGCTAGGCATCTTCCAGGTTCGAGCTGTGAGTTTTGTGGCATAGAAGGTCGAAACAAAGACTGAGTAGTCAGTTCCTAGGTTCGAGAGGATGGCCAATACGAGCTGATCATCTTTCTTTTCGATACCACACTGCTTCAGCTGCAAAACTAGTGCTTTTAGCTTGGAGAAATATAGCTGTAGGGATTCAAAGCTATTGGGACTCAGAGAAATCAGCTCATTCTCGATCTGATGTCCCCTCATCTCATCTGTCTTTCCAAAAAGATCAGAAAGCTTCTCCCATACTTGATCCGGTGATGTTAATCCATCGAGATGGAAAATGAGGTCTCAGGAAATACTAAGACATAGGAGGCCATAGGCCTCATCTCTCTGATTGTGCCATTTGATCTTCTTTGCAGTAGCATTGGGCTCTGCTTCTGTAGCCATAGTCACACTGTAGAGGCCTTTCGCTCTCAACAAGATCTCCATCTCTGCTTTCCATTCAAAATAGTTGAAGGGAGTCAAGATAGTTTTCTGTGAATTCATAACTTTAGAAAATCTATCCCGGCTGTCAGTAGAAGGCTCCCAGTCTTGATGTCAAACCTGCAAAACAATTTTTTAAGGAGAGTAACAACCTGCAATGGCTCTGATACCATGTATAAATTCAGGCCAGCAATAGATTAATTTCACTCACAACAATTAACAATATGGAGCTGTAACACAAAATTATATTAACTGAGTGTACAATAGCCAACCTTTTAATAACATAGGCTACTGAATAAATAGAATACATGAATAAATCGAATGCATGAGGAAGCATCCAAATCTAGCATAAAGCATGCTTACCAAAAATAGGCAAATCCCCCATAGGTGTAAAAAGCTGATCCCAAATCTGTCATGGAGCTCACAAATTAGCAAGGACGCATGGGAAAGCTAAAGAGTGGTGGAATGGCAGCTCATACATTCTTTTGCATGGAGAAAAGAGTGGAGGATGAAGAGGATAAAAAACTAGTTCACCTCACCTAGTCTAGCTTTCCTATGTGCCTTAAAACACTGAAAAAGCAGGCAGTAAAGCAGAAAAAGTAGATAGGTGCCTAGGAGGCTAGGAATAAAGTAGATTTGATTCCTAAGGCTTTCCCAAGTGCTACATGAGTCAAATATGGCAAGTTTTACCTCTATGGATAGGAAATTAGCAACTTGCACAAGGTGGGACACATGAACTAAGCAAATAGACAAAAATTAATGAATTAATGTCTAAGTGGGTAAACTATGGGTTGATTATTCTAACACCCTCCTGGATGGTTTTCCTATCCTCTAAAAAATATCACAGCTGTGGCAATACTCTCTTGCATCCTTATAAATCATAGGCCACCACAATACGGATGTCAGAATCTTTTGTGCCATAGCTTTTCTTGCATAATGACCTCCTGCTGCTCTAGAATGTGCCTTAGCCAAAATAAATTGCTTTTCATGCTCCAGGACACATCTGCACAGTATTTCATCTGGTCCCATATTATATAGTTGTCCTGCTATCAAGGTAAAGTTAGCTTCTCTAACCACCGACTGCTTCTTCTGCTGTGTTGTCATCTCAGAGGGTGGAAAACCTGTAGACAAGTACTGAACAATATATTGAAAATATTCATCAACCATCTATATGGAAAACAACTAGGCATCAGGAAGACCTTCGTCCAAACTAGTGGGCTCTTCTCCTAACTCGAGCCTTGACAAGTGGCCAGGCCCCGGGTTAAGTCTTCCTGGTTTAACTATGATCTCAAAGTCATACTCCTGAAACAAAATCAGCCATCTGCATATCCTTCCACCTAACACATGCTTGTTAACCAAATACTTCAAAGCAGAATGGTTAGTGAACATCTTAAAATGAGATCCTAACAAATAATGTCGAAATTTCTGCAAGGCATAAACCATGCCTAGACCTTCTCATTTTGTCATAGTATAATTCTTTTCTGCTGTGGACAATTTTCTACTTGCAAAAGCAATAGGGTGATCAATATTACCTTCACCTAACTGAGCCAATACTATACTTAAAGCAATGGAATATGCATCAACATGAACATGAAACTCCTTACTCCAATTAGGGAATACTAATATGGGGGCAATTACTATCTTTTCTTTCAAAACATCCAAGCTTTCCTGACATTTAGGTGTCCACTCAAACTTAATATCTTTCTTCAATTTCTTTCCCATAGGGGCTGTACACTGGGCATATCCTTTAATGAATTTCCTGTAATATCCAGTATGACCAAGCATAGTGCGAAGTTGCTTAACAGACTTTGGAGGTGGCAAGTTCACAATAATGGCTATCTTCACAGGATCCACCATCAATCCTTGCTTGCATACAATGTGAACTAGCAGAATTTCAAAAGGTGTACAAAAGATACACTTCTTTAGGTTGAATGAAATCTAATGCTGTATACACTTGTCCAACATAAGTCTTAAACCGTCTATATGATCTTTCAATAAACCAAATATAGTCCAATCATCAAAGTAAACTTCCAAGAACTTATGAATATATTCCTTAAATGCATATATGACTACTCTGGAAAACATAGCAGGCGCATTCTTCAATCCAAAGGGCATAACAGTATACTGAAAAGATCCCATTTCTGTAGCGAAGGTTGTTTTATGTCGATCCTCTAGAGCAATTCTGATTTGATGGTAACCTGAAAATCCATCAGTGAAAGAATACACTTCTTGACCTCTGACATTGTCTAAAACTTCATCTGTAAAGGGAATAGGAAAGGGATGATGTAAACATGCATCATTCAGCTTCTTTAGATCAACATAGATTCTGATTTCTCCCTTGGTCTTCTTTTCTTGTACCACCATAGGGCCGACCCATTCAAACTCTTCGATAGGCTCAATGATTCCTATAGCCAGCATCTTATCTAGCTCCATCCTGAATTTTTATTTATACTTAGGGTTCAGCCTATAAGGGCGCTGCTTCACAGGTTTCGCATCAGCTTTCAAAGGGATTTTTATCACTCCTATATCACCAAGGATACCTTTCATTTATGAGAAATCTGTCGAAAATAAGTCTTGATACCAATGGAGGAGTTCAGTCACTTTGCTTACCATTTCTTCATCCCAATAATCTCTAATGGTAGCGTACTTAGGCATTTCTTCTGATCCAATGTTTACTTTCCTTGTCTTCAAGGGACGAGTTACTTCAGGTGATTTGACTACTGGTCCATGTACTTTTCAATTTCCTTCTGACGCAGGAATATTAATGTTCCAAGGGTCATCGTCTTCATTGATGGCGAGGTTATAGCATTCTACTGCATTAGCTGCTTGTTCCTTCCAATCAGGTTGGTACTTGGCTATTTCTTTATCATCAAACACCGTAGTATGGATCAACCTAACAGCTGCGTCCAAAGCAGGGAAAACCTTAGTAATAGAAAATGTGAGCACAAAACTATTAGCAAGGCTAACCCAACTTACAGTACCGTGGAAAAGCTCCACCTCCACATACCGGTTCTTTGCTACAGGTTCCAGAGTGTGTACAAGCCTATGTACCCATTCTTCACAAGGTATATGCTTCGATGCTTCATAACACTGCTTTAAATGTTCCTGAGGGCTAGTCTTACCATTAAATCTGCTTCATACCTCTTGAGGTTGATCCATGAATCTCAGGAGAAGAAAATTTTGACAAGCTCTCCAACTATGAATATACTTTTTATGACCATTCCACCATCTAGCAGTTGTGGCTCTAAATACTGAATCTAGAGTCTCCATTTTCTGTGGATCTGGTACTTGCCCTGAGAATTGTACAATAAAATCTTCTGGGTCTATCAAGCCATCAAAATTAGGTAAGATTCTTGTCTTTGATCCAACCCATCTGATAGACTTAGTAATTCTTGCACATCGATGTCCATGTAACTCATAAAGTCGATTATGCCAATTCTCTAAGCCTTCGTCTGAATCAGTCATGCAAGAACTGTCACACTGCCAATCCATTATACCTTCAGTAGTAGGGTTAACATAGTCTTTTTCTTTAGCTATGATGTTGTAAATATGATCCAAAACATCCTGATCTTCATCTCTGACTGGCTTTGTATACCTTTCTCCTTGAGAAGGGTCCAACGGTACTATGACTCTCAAGCCTTTTCCTTCAAAAGTCATATCTTTATTCTTAAGGTTGATTAATGCATGATTGTCTATTTCCCATTCAATTCCTAGCAAGGCTAGATAGGGGTTGCTATCATCAATTATTTCAATGACTTCAAAATATGCTAAGGTATTGACTCCATCAATATCCACTGGTACACTAGGGAATCTTCCCAAGGGCATAATCTTCTCGTGATTGGATAATCTCAACTATATAGGGGACCGTGCAAGTGTAGGTTTTCCCATTTGTTCCCATGTCTGCTTAGTTAGGACATTCACTTCTGATCCCAGCTCTAAAATGATATCAGTCATGTCATAATCTCCTATCTGAGCATGTAATCTCATTTCTCTTCCAGTCCTTCTAACTATATTAACAATTTTTCCTCTATCAGAGCTTCACTGAGGTTTGCAAGATGCAATAACTTTCTGTATCTCATTCAAAGCATTCTGATTTCTTAATAGCTTCATACAACTCTGTAAAAATGATGTCAGTGTACTTACTTGATCCGTTGAAGCTTCCTGAAACTATAACTGCTGTTGATGTTGTTGCATAGTTGCTACTGATGTTATCGGATCAGAAAATTCTTTTTTAGCTTCCATAAATGTTCCTTTTTCCCTTCCAACATCAAAATCTAGGATTTTCTTTGGGGTCTTATGGACCCAAGCCTCGTCAGGATGTTTCCCCTTATTCTGCACCTGCGTTGTAGTTCCACTCCTTGTAACAACGTTAAGGACTGGGACAGGTCTTTTCTCTATAGCAATCATCTGAATGTTCTGAGTAGGAGTGCCATTTCTTTCTTGTATCTTGGCTATCAACTGTGGGAATTTCTCAATTACATGATCTACTGCTCTACAATATCGACATGTTGTAGTTGGGTTCTGACATTCTCTAGCTACATGTCCTGCCTGATTATAGTTATAGAAAATAATCTGGCCTCGTCCTTTTCCAGGCATACCACTACAACCACGACCTCTGAAATTACCTTGACCTGGTGTACCACCACAGTAACCATATCCATCATTTCCTTGTGCATCGGTTTGTACCGTATAAGCATCATAGGTTCTCTCTCTCATGAGGTCAAAGCTGCAACATTTGTCTTTGCTATGTCCAATTGAGTTACAGAACTTGCAGTAGGGGTTCTTAGGTACTTAAACATATCTCTCTAGTAGATTGCAATCTTCAGGTCGATGCTGGTCAGTTTCTCTACAAATCTCACAATATAGGACATTAGGGTTAAACGGGTTCGGTGCACCAATATTCAAATAATTTCTTAATGTAGGACACTATTCTTTGTCATGAACTTCTATCTTACATCATGTACACCAAACCTCTTCTCGAATATATTTCCCTTTTTTCATGTCACGAAGCTCCAAAGCCATTTCTGCTAACTGTGCATGTATCTGGGCTATTCTAGAATTATCTCCAACAGGAGATGTTTCAAGTTTCATAGCAATTTCCAATGCCTCTTGCTAATCAGCAACCTTCTGTTGCATAAGTGGAGTCTTGATATGAGGCAATGGTGCTGCAATGAACCATTCTTTATGTTGTTCTGGTCCAATAGTTAAACTAACTTGATCCAACAGAACTTTGAACCTCTGATCAAAGTCCCAAACTGATTCACCTCACTTCTGCTGAATTTCTTTCAGTTTAGTTATACACTATGACTCGGATTTAGGATTCTTGAATTCTTTGATCATTGATTTTTTAATATCAGCCAAGGCATAGTTCTGAGTACTGGAAAACTTCATAAACCAGGTCAAAGCTCGGTCTCTGAAAGAAGTGACCAGCTGCGCTCTTCTTGTATTTTGATCCATAATATTCTTAGCAATCCAAACATCTTCGCATAAGAACCAAAACTGCTCTGGATCCTATGATCTAGTTCCTTTAAATATTGGGAGCTTGATATCATCATTCACATGGGCCGTAGTGGATCGAGGGGGGGGAGGAGGGGGAGGAGGAGGACTGGTAACAAGGGGGACTGGTAATAGGAGGAAGGGAACTTACTAAGGTAGACTAACTTGCGATAGGACTACTCAGGCTAGGGTTACTTTCAAACTGTGAAGGGTTCTCAAGGATAATATATTGTCTTTGCAGAGTTATAGGAGGGTTTTCGACAAAAGGGGTTTCTTCAGATTCAGATTCTTCAGGACTTAATGAGGTATAATCGGTATATTGGCTTAGGATATACATTAGAGGAAATTTCAACTCAAAATGGGCCTTTTAAATTTTATTCAAGTTCCATGTCATCATGTGTTAGCCAAATAAATTGCTTTAAATTTGAAATACCGTATAGATCTTAAACACTTTTTTAATATAAATTTGGGGATAGGTATCATAAAAAAAACTATTTTTTTTGTTTGTATTTTTGACATATCTCCCCATGTTTTTACTCAAATTTTGATCGGGAGAGCTCGTTGGATGCAGAATTAAACTATACATTTAATGAGTACCCACTCGGAATACTTTGGACGGACCTCTCTACCCAAAAAACAAGAAATACTTGAAAAAATGGAATGATGACATCATCATTCTATTTTTTCAGGCATTTCTTGTTTTTGGGGTAGCGAGGTCCATCAAAAGTATGCAAGTGGGTTCTCGTTGGATGTAGAATTTAATTCCACATCGAACGAGCTCTCCCAATCGAAATTTGAGTAAAAACACGAGGAGGTATGTCAAAAATACAAACAAAAAGGTAGTTTTTTCCTTTTCTTCCTCCAAAATTAATAAATATTATTTTATTATTTTAACTATTATTTTATTAATTCATTTTAGGAGGCCCATTTTGAGTTGAAATTTCCTCTAATGGGATCCAAGAGTTCTCTTGTATCTTTTACCGTTGCGAAGAAAACCACTTTGCTCGTCAAAGTCACTTTTGCTTCCAAACATAGGTTAGTAGCAATAAATCTAGCAATTTGATTGGATAAGCAATATGCCTTTCTCATCCAAGACCATTTAAATTTTCAAACTTAATGAATTCAGGTACTTACCCCTTGGTCCCTTGAAAAACTGTCTTTCTGCTTCGCTGAAAGAAGTATGTGTGTCGATGGCGAACTCTGTCACAAATGCTTCAAGGGTTCGCATTGTCCAGAAGTCAACAACTCTTGATACCACTTTGTTCGCACTTTTCAACAGCTTAATTCTTTCTAGGGTCCAGTCAAGAGACTGATCTTCTTTGAAGTTTCTCTTTCTTTCTATCAACCTGGATAACCACTGGTGCAATTCTATGTGGATACTAGCAAAGAAAATTTCATAAATATCAGTAAAAACGTACCTTTGCAAGAAGTTGTCTAAGCTACGACGAGGGTCTTTATTCTCTTGTTCAACAAATTTTGGATAAGTATCTTCCACCCAGTCACTGATTTCTTTTACTGAGGGCCTCCAAAACATATCCCTCTAGGTACGACGTAGATCCCTCTTGAAGTAGATACTGGTTCAACTGGAAATGGAACCAATTTGTTGGGTGGATGGGCCAGACCTGGGTTCTTATGCTTTTATCTTCACACCAACAAACAGACCCACAGTGTTGGCCCTTTCGGTAACAACCTACGAACAGGTTGCAGTATCACCCAAAACAGCTATGGGGTGCCACAGAATCAATTTTTAGCAAGAGAAAGAGGGATATTACTGTACCTTTAGCCTTAACAAAGAATAATTATGCAATACAAAGCTTCAACATTCACTTAAATAGCTTCACAGTTTATATAAAAAGACAGTTTCTTGCTTAACCCTTAACTTGGAATTCACAGCGAAGTTAATACTTAACAATTTATCTTACTTTATCATTCATCTACTTATCAAATGCATAAAAGCATAATAGGAACAAAATGAAAAGGACCACCACAACACAAGATATACGTGGTTCACCCCCAATGTAGGGGCTACGTCCATAGAACTGCGGTTTATATTCGACAAGTTACAAAACAACACAGTTCTGATCTAGGCACTCAGCTACAGATCTTCTCAACAACCCAAAACTGTGCACTTAGCTACAAAGGTCATCCACACACTCAGCTGGGACTTAACCTTAAACCCAAAAATAGATCTTAGTTTCTTCGCATCACATTATCATCATAACACAAATCGTACTTGACTCCTTTACATAAATGCCTATTTATACAAGTGCCCTATTACAATACCATGGTCTTAAACCATGTGTACCCAAAAACCATGGGACATTTACAAGAAGAGGGGCTTCAACCCAACCCCGAATCCCCTGAGACTATTTTGGACCACAACTCCGCTTACAAGCTTCATACCAAAACCACGGAGTTGCCAAAATTAAGGACCTTCAAGGTCCGAGCCCCAACACTTAGTATTTGAGAATGGAATTTTTTTAGGAATACAACTATGCAGAGCAATACTTGTGTCAAAATACAAAAATAAGGCCAGGGTTTACTGAGGGTGCTCGAGGGGAAACTGGCAAGGCTGACCCAAAGAGTTCCGACTGTATGGATTGAGAAAATTCTTGCTATCATGCAAGAATTTGTTGTAGGGATTTCACCTACTTGGATATGGCTCATGAAGAAAGTAACTAGGGCCGTTCTAGTTTACATAGAAGTCGAAGAGGCTGCTGTAGCTAAAGAAGCTGATGATGGTGGTAATGTTAGTGATGCTGGTGATTAGGCATAGATCTATACGCATTTTATGGATTGTGATCCAAATTTTTGTATATTTTTGTGTATTTTTACAGTTGTAACCCGATCTTAGGATCAGAACTCGACCTATATATGGATATATT
Source organism: Pseudotsuga menziesii (assembly GCA_001517045.1). NCBI lineage: Eukaryota > Viridiplantae > Streptophyta > Pinopsida > Pinales > Pinaceae > Pseudotsuga > Pseudotsuga menziesii. The sequence continues at coordinate 217,182 of LPNX010156254.1, forward strand.
TTTACATATACATACATACATACATATATACATATATATTCCTGGTTATTTACATGTGTTCCCGATGTATCTGTTATGTATATTTTACAAAATGGGTGTTAAGTGCCAATATAGTATATATTTCACATATGCATCGGTTAATGTATTTTCATTATGTGGAATGTGATTAAATGAAATATAATCGAAATTTCTTTCAAGTAATCTAACCTACAAAAACTGACGTAACAAGGTAGAGTTTCACACCTGATAAGGTCCATTGAGCTGGGAAGCAACAGTTGAGAGTCAAGTCTAAATTCCAACTAGGTGATGCCGCATGACAAGGAATCCCGTAAAAAATCAATAACAACCTTGTACTCATCCATATTATTAGTAGAACACCACAACAAAATCCTATGATTAACATCTCTTTTAGCTTCCTTTTTAATGCCCATTGTCACTTTTAGTGTATTTTTCATCATTTTTTGGACAAAGTTGACGCTTTTCCACAGGATGGCACTTTTAATGGCGTTATTTGCATCCCTTTTTAAATGTTGGAACTATTTTGGATGCTAATTAGCATCCCAATTAATGTATCAATTAGCATCCCAATTAGCATCCTAATTAGAGTCCCAATTAGCATCCCAATTAGCGTCCCAATTAGCATCCCAATTAGAGTCCCTTTTTAAAAGTTGGCGCTATTTTGGATGCTAATTGGAATCTAAATTAGCATCCCAATTACCGTCACAATTATTGTCCCAATTAGCATCCCAATTAACATCCCAATTATCGTCCAAAAAATCATTCGATATAATGCCCATAATAGCCTAAAAAAACGTCCTGAATAGCATAGCACCATATATTTGTCCAGGGTTAGCGACAAGAATTGTGCCATGAATCTCGGTAGTAAAAACATCCAACATAGCACCAAGTATAGAGCCTGGAATTGTGCCTATAAAACATCCATCATATCACCATGTATAGAGCTAGGTATAGCACCAGGAATAATGCCAGAAATTTCAAAAGGAACCGTGCTAGGAATTGCACTAGGTTTAGAGCTAGGAATTGTGTTTAGAAAATGTTCAACAAAATGTCAGATATATCAATGTCAACATCAATGATAAATGTCAATGTCAATGTCACTGATCATGATTCATGTGATAGTACTTTTGGATCTTGATTTATCATAGTGGCAACTAAATGATCATAATCATCACTTTCGGATCTGTTGAGGACTGGAAATTCACAGGCTGCAACAGTAAGGGATTCTCCCAATCAATGTTCCCAACTAGCCCGTTGACTATTTGGTGTAGGGAATCCGTCCGGCTTACGGTCCGGCTACCGTAGGTCAAAGTAACAAAAAGCGTTTTACCGGTTGCGGCCCGGTCCACCGGAATTTGTATTTTGACTTAATATGCAATGCATATGCCTATCTAAACCAATGCAGGGTGATAAGGATGTCGGGAACCACACAATGTGCTGCGCAGGTTCTTACCTCTCGTCTTATGTTCACAACATCTGAACCACATATGCAACCAGGAAACAAACAACTAATCTATTTAAACACTAACTACCTATCCCCGGGGAGCCAACATGATTATGATCTAGTAATGCATTAACTACATGTATGATAAACACAATTACAGATAGCTGATACTTGTATTTACAACACATGAAAGAGAAATTATTCCAACAATTAGATATCTAACTGTTATGTGAAGCACCAGCATTACTATAAGTGAATTTTCCACAAAATAAACCAGGAATCATTCAACAAGACATAAGTCATAGAGTTAGAACGATCTCACAATTCATGGACATATGCTGAAAAACAAAATAGTTCATTTTCCTGCCATCCATTGCACACCATTTGGAAAATTCCACAGCACTTTCTCCAACAGGAAAACTACAATCTTTATTGCAAAAAGGAAATAGTTCTTCTTTACAATAGGTCATCCAGTGTCACTGGGAAAAATCCCTTCTCTTGTCTCTCTTCCCTAGTTTTATACAAAATCAAAAAATGGTTGGGCTGCCCAAAGTGGCCTTTGGGATTCCCAACACTTCATTTTCCTAAATCCTTTTACAAAATAATGATTTATACAAAATTGACCGGTCCTTCTCATGAGGGGGGTCCCGCTTGGTCTTCCAGAAACTTCCTCCACGCTACTGCCTCAGCAGCGAGTCCTTCAAATGAGTGGGCCTCCAAGAATTGCATACTAAGCTCGAACTTATCTGCTTGGTTCCGAATAGCCTCCACTCTGGCCGCGTTCAGGCGCACCTGTTCCTCCAAGAGCTGTACACTAATGGCTGTGTGTCCAATTTCATTTCTCAGGATCGGCTCATCAATGGCTCTGATACATTGGACCTTGGCTTCTTCCTCCTGCTGCCTTGTCTGCAACATCCCCGCCAATGTATCATGATCAGGGAATTCGTGTAGCCTATGTTCAGCTTCCACTTGACAGCGGTTATAGGTGACAAGGGCTCTTCTAAAGAACTCTGTGCATGCTCCCTTTGTTTTCTTCACTGTCTTCTGAAATTCCTCTTCAGTAATAACAACAAACTCGATCAGATCATGGTCCCGCTTCAAAGCTTGCTTATCTTTAACTGGTAGTTCAGCTGGGACTTCTTGATCATCTTCTACTCTGGTTATCCTTGAAGTTAGCACCTCCAGGATGTCTTGCGATCTATCCACAAAATAAGATGCTGTATTTAATATTTCATCCAGCCTGCCATCAATCTGCAGGACTTGACACCTTTCTTCCTCCAGGGCCATTTGCAGTTGCATCATCTTAGCCTTCTGAGCCAAGATGTGTTCTTTGACTGGCTGCAGATCTACTTGCTGCTCCTTGGCTGCTTCTAGCTGCTCTTTCAGTTCTCTAACATATAAGGTATTAGATTCGTAGATGTCCTTCTGCTGCTCTATCAGTTCTTCTATCTGTGTTTTCATTCGCTCCCTTTCACTTTTCAAATCCTGAATTTCTTGATGTGCCTTATCAAAAGCTTCTTGTGTTGTCTCTTTTGCTTGGGCTTCCTGCTGGATAGCATGAATCTCATGCTTTGTGACCTCCATATCCTTAAGTACATGCTCGTATTTTCTTTTTAGTCTGTTTCCCTCTTCTCTTTCCCTTCTCAAGGTGTCCTTGAGCTGAGAAGTGGTCTTCTTGGAGGATTCTATCTCTACCATCATATGGTCTACGTTATCCTCCGTAGCATGTAGGGCTGCCTTCCCAGTCCTGATGACAATACTTGGATCTTTGTCTGTTCTGACCATCACAGCTTTGTCGGTTATCATGGTACTGGCCATCCCTTCTGCCTCTATTCTCATCTCGGTTCTCCTCATGATCCTTTTGGTGGCCCTGTCATAGTACACTGTACTGAAATCAGGCACCTCTTCCCCTTTCTTCTGTGTAAAGGGTACTAACTGGAGTGTGGGATTTGTAGGGGTGACGGGAGTAGGTACTTGGAGGGTTTGTATCTCAGGGTATTCCTCACCCTGGCTTTGTTCTGCTTGTGATCTCGAAGCCTGATGTTGTGCCAACTCTGTTTTCTCGGCTCCCTGTTGTTGAAGTTCTTCATCTAGCTTCCTATGAGCTTCCTCAGCTGCTTGCTTAGCAGCCTCCTCTGCCTCTCTGGCTGTTTCCTTTACCTTTTCGACTGCTTCCTGGGCAGCTTTCCCCTTTTCTTCTTCGCCTTTTTGGAGCCATTCTGCAGCTTCTTTCTCTATTCTCTGGGCTTCTTCCCTTATTCTTTTGGCTGTTTCTTCGGCCTTAGCCCGCTCAGCCTTCTCCTGCTCAAATCCACCTTTTGGCTTGAACCTCTTACCGAGCGCTGTCATGTTAGGGGCCCTCCTGAAAACAGATTCATCCTTGTGAAAATAATGAGTCTACTCATAAAATACTTTGTGTTTCCTACAGTGCTCAGCCATTCTCTCGTGAGTATCATTTCGTCTAAAGATCATCTCCCCAAAATGGAACCTTTCTAGTTCCTGTACAAATTAAGGAGCTTGCTTCACATTTGCAAAACTACAACTACCTAACTTGAATGGAAGAGGAGGGTAGGCAGACTTCCTCTTCTGGAATAGGAAATGACCGACTCCATCTATATACACCTGTCTGACAGCTTCCTTATGTATGATATAATCTGTTGCGTATTTGGGCAACAGATAAGGGGTCTTTGACCCACCAAACATCCTCAAATACATGCCATTTTCCGTCAAGAAGTACTCACCAAACTCCTCTATGACCTGCATGGCCTCTTCTGACATGCAGTTGCATTCCTTTCGGAATATGAGAGTGTGCAGAGGCATGATAAACTCTTCACAGATCTCTCTATAGTAAGTATGGTATTGATGAGCTCCCAGTAGTCTATATGCTACATATATGGGCATCCTATCTTTATCCCAAACACATTTGAGCCCGGGGAAAGGATGGCGACAGAGTATGCAGTCAATTAGAATGGAGCTCATGTAAAATTCAGATCTTCTCCGTTCTTTTCCTTCCAAAGCTGCAGCTACACAGGAGGAGAGGCTGCTGGATACTATGCTTGCCCAATTGAAGATAGTTCCTTCTGTTGCTATAAAAAACATTAGAGGTACCCATTCAAGCTTGAACAATCTGCCGTTTTCTCTCCCGAAGATTCTATTTAGCATCAACGCTATGAATCTGTAGGTAGGCCTGAGACTGGCGGTGTCATAATCTCCAGTCGCTCTATGTCGGAAGATCTTTCCAGGTAAAAGCATTCTTTTCAGAGTCTCTACAAGGTCCATCCGGAGGTTGTCCAACCATTCATTTGTAAGGAAAAGCTGAGGCTCCAGCAGGTGATAAGCTAAAGCTACATATCTAGGGCTAAATGCAGCATAGCCCTGGCCCTCAGTGTTACAGGTGAGCATTGAATCATGGTTTGTATGCGGTAGCACCCATCTCATTAACTCAAAGCACGGGAATAGCTCTGGTCTAGTGGCGACCTTCATAATAGCTTATTTCTCTATATTGGCGTAGATGGGTGCCTCCTCAAGCCCCATATCTGGGACTTCCCTGCGAGAGATCATCCTGTAAACATCTCCCCATTTGTACTCACGCTCCACCCCTTTGACACATTGGGTGTCCTCATAAATGTATTCAATTATTGTTTCTACTTTTGCTGCAGGAACCTCCTCTACTGCTGGGGCCTTCTTTCTCTATCTCTTAGACATTTTAATATCTTCCTGCAATATACAACATCATAGTATTATGTAATCCAAATTTGTGAACTTTGTGTAGCGGTTCATTCCCTTTTAGGTGTATCAGCATTATATCTGTGCATGCAAACAAAGCTTAAGCTTTCACACTGAAAAATTTACTAACTTGAAGTGCTGTGCAATATGTTGTTCGCATGATAATGTTTACTGTAGCACATCTTCACCAGGTCTTATGAATGAGTTGCCTTATGATTTATTCCACATGCATCAAAATAATCAGTCATATTAATGTTGGCATGCAACCTATACTCTTATGAGGTTTGTCACTTCTTATGAAAGTGATATATCGAAGCACTATGTGCACGCTACATGTAGATGCAATATGCCATTAACGTTCCACTGCCTATCACACGCGAAGGAAAAAAAAACAACCTCAGGATTAATCAGTCAACACTTCAGCCCTACGGCCCAACATGCCTATTGCGACAGAAACGCAAGCGACCAGCGTCGAAGGAAAAAATATGCTGCTAACACTCTCACCCACCTCGGGGAGAAACGACCCCATCTCAGGATAAGGTATCCTCATCGAAACCAACCCACGCTATCCTCAATGAAAGCCGCATTACCAGCGACACCTTCTTTCGACCCTAACTGGGATTTTAGGCGGCCAACAGCAAAACCTAGATCGCGAAATGTGGCTCAATCAACACGGGCCGCAGAGAGAAGGCGACACTGTAAAAAACAATCCTCTCAACCGTATTTATCCTGGCCGAGCCAGTCCCAGGTTTTACCAATAATTTCCCACCGAAATGGCACACAACCCCAGACTGTAAAAGATAACCAGAAAAAAAGAAAAAAAAAACATGGCAACTGCGGCCAGTGCAAACCCCGACCCCTAAACATTCACCAACAACGCAGCCTCTAAATATTGTGACCGCCCAATGGAGCCTGGTGCATATGGCGTAACGGCCTCCTGCGCCTCAAAACCCCTATCATAACCACTAGGTGCAGGTGGCATGACGGCCGCCTACACCTTGCTTCCCCCCAATGGACTGAAACGGCAGAAAAAAAGAAACGCGGGCTTTTGAAAATAAAAGGCGAAAAACCCCCTTCCTATAACCGTCAAAACTATTCGACCCGGGAACCCTAACCAAAAGGCGCAAACCGCCAGGCGGACGACCGAAGAAAAAAACCCGACCATGGGAGAAAAAACCCCGTGCTAGCGCAACGGGACGACGGATCCAAATCTTAAAAACCCCCCACCGCGCAGAAGAAACTATTTGAAACCTTGAAATTACGGTGATAAGTATCAATATCCTACCTAGCAATCCACCGAACAAGTGAGCTGATGCTGGCTAGACTTCTCCGCCTACCACCTGGACACAGGTACACCAACAGCCCAAATCTCTACGCGCTCCAAACAACGACAGCTTGTCTCACCGCGACAACACACTCGAAAACAACAAAAACCCTGTTTGTCGCCATACATATATAAAAAGAACCACACGTGTGAGGAGTCACATCAGTCAGGGTGGCTTTGAAAGTTAAGTCGGGCGGCACAAACTTCATACCATCTGCAACGGCGGACCACCTCCAGTCCCACCTCGCCCGATCAGTTACAAATAACCCGCGAACGAGAATCCCATATCGGGTGTCGCCGGAAACCTTGGTCGGACAACCAAGAGTCTGGCCTCCCCCGCAACGGCGGTCGCGAAACGAAAACATACGGACTTGAAGACCACCCGCAACGGCGGCACGACCAAGCCAAACAAGAGTCGATAGGCACCCGCTACAGTGGCATGGCAAAAGATTTGGAGGATCTGGAGAACACCTGCAACGGCGGGCTCGGGATAGAAACAATCAAAGTTCGAAGGCACCCGAAACGTCGGCCCGACAACCGAAAATGACGACCTGGAAGCCACCCGCAACGGCGGGACAGGTAAGAGAAACTAGAAGCCGGAGGACGCCCGCAACGGTCGGGTAGTCAAATGAAAATCTTCCGATACAAGAAACTTTGAACGAAGGCTTCAAAAGGTTTTACAAAACAACAAAGGCTCGATCAAGATGGAAACCCTCAAGCATTTAAATGATGAGAAACCATTCAACTTACACCATTCAAGACTCGAGAAATCACTTCAACCTTCATAAGCTAAAATCGAAAGATGAAACCAAGAAAAGAACTCACTAACTTGAAGAAAAGGAGGGCCCCAAAATTTTTTGAATTTTGGGAACTTGTTGCAGGTGCAACAATTGGCGACTACCTGGTGAACCCTAGATTTCTGAATTAACTTTTCTTTCTAAGCCTAATACTGTATGAATAAGACTGAAATCTTCTAGTTGTCTGCATCCCTAAACCAGTGAGCTCATGCATTAAATTATTTTAGTTGAAGTCTATCTTTTTGGGAAAAGGTAACACCAGCAGTGTTTGAGGTCTGAATAACTCTTCGGAGTCCAAATAAATGAGGTTCATTTTACCTGTCCTTTGGGGTTTAAAGCTTTGACACCACAGGATTGTGACAGAAAGTGCACAGTGTTATCCTTTTATTCCTCATCCCCATGCCGTTTTGTGCTTTGTGTTTTCTGGACTTTAGTTCCTTTGATATGAGTCCTTCTGCAGGCCTTTCTTACTGAATTTTAATTCAGGATCGTCTATCCCATAGTGTCCTTTTGTGTGAATGATATATTTCATGTTTCCATTCATGGACGGAGAGGATCTTGTGGCCATTTGGTGCTTTATGCTTTGAGATTATGCTTTTTTGGATCTTTGCTCTGATATGTCTTATTTCTTTCGTAAGAAGTGACTCTTAAGAGTTTTTTAGCCCTTTTCTTAATTCATGGCATGGGGTCATTTATATATGATAAACTCACACTCTGCTTCCTCTCCATGGGTCTAGTGCTGTTACCCCCTTGGGTATTTAAGATGTGATATGGATGGAGCCTCTAAATAGTACTTCAGACCCTTTTTCTTCTGAGTTATTTACAGGGGTTAAGTAAGACTTCGAATGAATGCACTGATTGTTTGGAATACATCTGCTAGAAGCCATTCTATCCTTTAAAACACAGCCCTTTTGCTCATGATTTTAGTTAAGACAGAGCCCTGATGTTTCCATTGCATCCAAAAGTTTGCCTCTTATTCAAACAAAGTAAAACTAGCAAAATCATAAGCAACTAGCAGCATAATCAAGTAATAAATAGAAAGAAAACATTAAAGCATTGAAAACAGAAACTAGAATTAGTAACCAAACAATTTATTTATGTACAAGAGGAAAACAAAACAAAACAAATAAACTTTGCCCATTCCTAAAAAATTTAGATTTAAAGAACTAGGAATGAGCGAGTTTTTGAGACCTGAATATTCTAACCATGGTCCAATTGTGCTGTTATAGAAATAGCACCCATATCTAGAATTCGACAATCATTTCTTTCAGCCTGAGGGAGTCGAAGGAGCTCAGACTGAGTGTCCATCACAGGGTTGGCCTTTTTTGAAGAAAGTTGTTCTAGCTTAAGCTCAATAAGATAGTTTCCCAAAACAGAATCAGCGGATTCATTCTCTTCTCCAAGATTAGTGACGTTATGCTTCATAAAAGGCTCTCTTAGAATCTTAATCAGGTTGGGGCTGCCCTTCTGAGGTAACCACAAATGAGACCAATCTGAAGCAAAGTACCCATTAAGTCTCGATGTCCAATCTCGGTTTAGAATCATCCCATAACCATCAGGAATGTCTGCTACTATGATGTCAATGTAGTGTCATATCCTTTTATTTGCAGACAATTGAATCATTACATTTTCCATTTCCCCTACTACCTTGACACTAGTTTTGTCAAGTTGTGTGACATCCCAAAGAGTAGGCCTTATTTGTCCATTGAGTTTTTTGCAAACTACCAGAGGCATAACATTCATACAAGATCCTGAATCCACCAAACAGTTATGCACCTGATGATTTAGCATTTCAAGAGTCACAAGAAAAGGTGGGGCGCTGGTTTTTTTTATCTTAATCAAATCAATCTTTTCTTCCACAGGTTGGTTCTTTGTGGGCAGCTCCTCTTCCAATTTGCTAGATCTTCCCTCCTCATCACTTTCCAATGATTTGGTAGGTTTAATGAGTGGCCCTACCTCCTGTTTGTAAGTGAGGTCTTGAGGTATGTCAATTTTATCCTTTATATCAGACTGCCCTTCGCTTTTCCCTTTCAATTCTTGAACTTTTAAGAGTTTTGCATTGTCATTGTTTGTCAAGCTCTTATCTTCCGTGGTTTTACATGCATGCTGAGATTTTAGAGCATTTCCTTCAGCGTTGAACAGTGAAACTCCATTCCATGAGAACATAGTATCATCATCTGTCTTTACCATGGTTTGGTTCTTATTTTCTTCCTCACCACTGTTCCTAGTCAATTCTGGATCCAACAATTTATTCATCACTATTGTCGTTGAGTGTAACCATTGAGGGCACTGCTTTTCCGAATGGGGCTGTTGATGAAATGTACAGAAATCATCTCTTCCTATTTCTGTTATGTTTATTGATGCCACATTGGGTGGTGGGACCTTCCATTGGTTGTTATCTTCTTTCTTAGGATAGGATGGCTCATTTGTTTTATGTCAGTCCCTCTCCTTTTCTAATTCTACAACTCGGTTGGACAGTTTCTGGAGCACCTTCATCATCTCATGAGAATCACGTGGGTGATCTTCTTTAAACTTAAACAACAGTGAGCTTTTTCTTACGGTGGTTATCTCTTCAACTGAGTCAGGATAGTATTCTATACTCTCACTTTCGGCCTCTACTCTCTCAGCCTCTTGACAGGTTTCTACCAATGTGGGCTTGACTTTCATTTTGGCAAACATGGCCAACTCAGGACCTAGGGCTGAGGTATAATACTCGATTAAAACTTTGTCTGAAGGTTTGTCTACAGCAGAATTTTTTTTTAAGTATAGTGAAAATTTCTGAGTGAAACATCGTACCTTCTCATTCTTCTCTTTTCTCAACAAACCAAGCCATTTCATCAACGAGGCATGTGCCTTTTGGGTTGTGTATTTATTCCTGAAAAATCCTTTCAAACGTATCCCAGTCAGGAATGGAATTCACAAGGAACCCAAAGTACCAGGATGCTGCCAATCCTTTCAGAGTATGAGGAAAAATCCTACACACCACGTCTTCGTGCTCTCCAGCCCTTAGCCCTTCTAGTGCGAGGTAAAAACCTTGAAGGTGATCATCTACAGCAATGTTGTCTATAGGATCAAACTTGGGTAAAAGCTTGTCAAAGGCTTGAGGCAAGTCATGCAAAGGAGGATTCAAGATCAGAGGTGACCTGGCTCTCCACGCTGGTAATGGGTTAGGTTGATTTCGATCCATGAGCAAAAGTAAAGGAGTATCACTAGGAAAACAATGTTTTACGGATAGAGCCAAAACTTCAAACCTTGAACTATAATGAAGACTTCAAACATCCGCTGGTAGGGTAGTCTTGGGAAAATTAGTTCCACGGCCAGCCTTTACTGGCGGCCCTCCTTCTAGCGCCAAAACTATTGAGGCCTGGAAATTCGCAGGCTGCAACAGTAAGGGATTCTCCCAATCAACGTTCCCAAATATCCCGTTGACTGTTTGGTGTAGGGAATCCATCCGGCTTACGGTCCGGCTAACGCAGGTCAAAGTAACAAAAATGGTTTTACCGGTTGCGTCCCGGTCCACCAAAATTTGTATTTTGACTTAATATGCAATGCATATGCCTATCAAAACCAATGCAGGGTGATAAGGATGTCGGGAACCACACAATGTGCTGCGCAGGTTCTTACCTCTCGTCTTATGTTCACAACATCTGAACCACATATGAAACCAGGAAACAAACAACTAATCTATTTAAACACTAACTACCTATCCCCGGGGAGCCAACATGATTATGATCTAGTAATGCATTAACTACATGTATGATAAACACAATTACAGATAGCTGATACTTGTATTTACAACACATGAAAGAGAAATTATTCCAACAATTAGATAGCTAACTATTATGTGAAGCACCAGCATCACTATAAGTGAATTTTCCACAAAATAAACCAGAAATCATTCAACAAGACGTAAGTCATAGAGTTAGAACGATATCACAATTCATGGACATATGCTGAAAACAAAATAGTTCATTTTCCTGCCATCCATTGCACACCATTTGGAAAATTCCACAGCACTTTCTCCAACAGGCAAACTACAATATTTATTGCAAAAAGGAAATAGTTCTTCTTTACAATAGGTCATCCAGTGTCACTGGGAAAAATCCCTTCTCTTGTTTCTCTTCCCTAGTTTTATACAAAATCAAAAAATTGTTGGGCTGCCCAAAGTGGCCTTTGGGCTTCCCAACACTTCATTTTCCTAAAGCCTTTTACAAAATAATGATTTATACAAAATTGACCGGTCCTTCTCATGAGGGGGGTCCTGCTTGGTCTTCCAGAAACTTCCTCCACGCTACTGCCTCAGCAGCGAGTCCTTCAAATGAGTGGGGCTCCAAGAATCGCATACTAAGCTTGAACTTATCTGCTTGGTTCCGAATAGCCTCCACTCTGGCCGCGTTCAGGCGCACCTGTTCCTCCAAGAGCTGTACACTAATGGCTATGTGTCCAATTTCATTTCTCAGGATCGGCTCATCAATGGCTCTGATACATTGGACCTTGGCTTCTTCCTCCTGCTGCCTTGTCTGCAACATCCCTTCCAATGTATCATGATCAGGGAATTCGTGTAGCCTATGTTCAGCTACCACTTGACAGCGGTTATAGGTGACAAGGGCTCTTCTAAAGAACTCTGTGCATGCTCCCTTCGTTTTCTTCACTGTCTTCTGAAAGTCCTCTGCAGTAATAACAGCAAACTCGATCAGATCATGGTCCCGCTTCAAAGCTTGCTTATCTTTAACTGGTAGTTCAGCTGGGACTTCTTGATCATCTTCTACTCTGGTTATCCTTGAAGTTAGCACCTCCAGGATGTCTTGCGATCTATCCACAAAATAAGATGCTGTATTTAATATTTCATCCAGCCTGCCATCAATCTGCAGGACTTGACACCTTTCTTCCTCCAGGGCCATTTGTAGTTGCAACATCTTAGCCTTCTGAGCCAAGATGTGTTCTTTGACTGGCTGCAGATCTACTTGCTGCTCCTTGGCTGCTTCTAGCTTCTCTTTCAGTTCTCTAACATATAAGGTATTAGATTCGTAGATGTCCTTCTGCTGCTCTATCAGTTCTTCTATCTGTGTTTTCATTCGTTCCCTTTCACTTTTCAAATCCTGAATTTCTTGATGTGCCCTATAAAAAGCTTCTTGTGTTTTCTCTTTTGCTTGGGATTCCTGCTGGATAGCATGAATCTCATGCTTTATGACCTCCATCTCCTTAATTACATGCTTGTATTTTCTTTTTAGTCTGTTGCCCTCTTCTCTTTCCCTTATCAAGGTGTCCTTGAGCTGAGAAGTGGTATTCTTGGAGGATTCTATCTCTACCATCATACGGTCTATGTTATCCTCCGTAGCATGTAGGGATGCCTTCCCAGCCCTGATGACAATCCTTGGATCTTTGTCTGTTCCGACCATCACAGCTTTGTCGGTTATCATGGTACTAGACATCCCTTCTGCCTCTATTCTCATCTCGGTTCTCCTCATGATCCTTTTGGTGGCCCTGTCATAGTACACTGTACTGAAATCAGGCACCTCTTCCCCTTTCTTCTGTGTAAAGGGTACTAACTGGAGTGTGGGAGTTGTAGTGGTGATGGGAGTAGGTACTTGGAGGGTTTGTATCTCAGGGTCTTCCTCACCCTGGCTTTGCTCTGCTTGTGATCTAGAAGCCTGCTGTTGTGCCAACTCTGTTTTCTCGGCTCCCTGTTGTTGAAGTTCTTCATCTAGCTTCCTTTGAGCTTCCTGAGCTGCTTGCTTAGCAGCCTCCTCTGCCTCTCTGGATGTTTCCTTTATCTTTTCGGCTACTTCCTGGGCATCTTTCCCCTTTTCTTCTTCGCCTTTTTCGAGCCATTCTGTAGCTTCTTGCTCTAGTCTCTGGGCTTCTTCCCTTATTCTTTTGGCTGTTTCTTTGGCCTTAGCCCGCTCAGCCTTCTCCTGCTCAGATCCACCTTTTGGCTTGAACCTCTTACCGAGCGCTGTCATGTTAGGGGCCCTCTTGAAAACAGATTCATCCTTGTCAAAATAATGAGTGTACTCATAAAATACTTTGTGTTTCCTGTAGTGCTCAGCCATTCTCTCGTGAGTATCATTTCGTCTAAAGATCATCTCCCCAAAATGGAACCTTTCTAGTTCCTGTACAAATTCAGGAGCTTGCTTCACATTTGCAAAACTGCAACTACCTAACTTAAATGGCAGAGGAGGGTAGGCAGACTTCTTCTTCTGGAATAGGAAATGACCGACTCCATCTATATACACCTGTCTGACAGCTTCCTTGTGTATGAGATAATCTGTTGCATATTTGGGCAACAGATAAGGGGTCTTTGACCCACCAAACATCCTCAAATACATCCCATTTTCCGTCAAGAAGTAGTCAACAAACTCCCCTATGACCTGCATGGCCTCTTCTGACATGCAGTTGCATTCCTTTCGGAATATAAGAGTGTGTAGAGGCATGATAAACTGTTCACAGATCTCTCTATAGTAAGTATGGTATTGATGAGCTCCCAGTAGTCTATATGCTGCATATATGGGCATCCTATCTTTATCCCAAACACATTTGAGCCCGAGGAAAGGCTGGCGATAGAGTATGCAGTCAATTAGAATGGAGCTCATGTAAAATTCAGATCTTCTCCGTTCTTTTCCTTCCAAAGCTGCAGCTACACAGGAGGAGAGGCTGCTGGATACTATGCTTGCCCAATTGAAGATAGTTCCTTCTGTTGCTATAAAAAAAATTAGAGGTACCCATTCAAGCTTGAACAATCTGCCATTTTCTCTCCCGAAGATTCTATTTAGCATCAACACTATGAATCTGTAGGTAGGCCTGAGACTGGCGGTGTCGTAATCTTCAGTCGCTCTATGTCAGAAGATCTTTCCAGGTAAAAGCATTCTTTTCAGAGTCTCTACAAGGTCCATCCGGAGGTCGTCCAGCCATTCATTTGTAAGGAAAAGCTGAGGCTCTGACAAGTGATAAGCTAAAGCTACATATCCAGGGCTAAATGCAGCATAGCCCTGGCCCTCAGTGTTACAGGTGAGCATTGAATCATGGTTTGTATGCGGTAGCACCCATCTCATTAACTCAGAGCATGGGAATAGCTATGGTCTGGTGGTGACCTTCATAATAGCTGATTTCTCTATATTGGCGTAGATGGGTGCCTCCTCAAGCCCCATATCTGGGACTTCCCTGCGGGAGATCATCCTGTAAACATCTCCCCATTTGTACTCAGGCTCCACCCCTGTGACACATTGGGTGTCCTCATAAATGTATTCAATTCTTGTTTCTACTTCTGCTGCAGGAACCTCCTCTACTGCCAGGGCCTTCTTTCTCTGTCTCTTAGACATTTTAAGATCTTCCTGCAATATACAACATCATAGTATTAAGTAATCCAAATTTGTGAACTTTGTGCAGCGGTTCATTCCCTTTTAGGTGTATCAGCATTATATCAGTGCATGCAAACAAACCTTAAGCTTTCATACTGAACAATTTACTAACATGAAGTGCTGTGCAATATGTTGTTAGCATGATAATGTTTACTGTAGCACATCTTCACCAGCTCTTATGAATGAGTTGCCTTATGATTTATTCCACATGCATCAAAATAATCAGTCATATTAATGTTGGCATGCAACCTATACTTTTATGAAGTTTGTCACTTCTTATGAAAGTGATATATCGAAGCACTATGTGCATGCTACATGTAGATGCAATATGCCATTAACGTTCCACTGCCTATCACACACGAAGGAAAAAAAAACAGCCTCAGGCTTAATCAGTCGACACTTCAGCCCTACGGCCCGACATGCCTATTGCGACAGAAATGCAAGCGACCAGCGTCGAAGGAAAAAATATGCTGCTAGCACTCTCACCCACCTCGGTGAGAAACAACCCCATCTCAGGATAAGGTATCCTCATCGAAACCGACCCACACTATCCTCAATGAAATCCGCGTTACCAGCGACACCTTCTTTCGACCCTAACTGGGATTTTAGGCGGCCAATAGCAAAAACTAGATCGCGAAAGGTGGCTCAATCAACATGGGCTGCAAAGAGAAGGCGACACTTTCAAAAACAATCCTCTCAACCGTATTTATCCCGGCCGAGCCAGTCCCAGGTTTTACCAATAATTTCCCACCGGAACGGCGCAGAACCCCGTACTGTAAAAGATAACCAGAAAAAAAAAAAAAAAACATGGCAACTGCGGCCAGTGCAAACCCCGACCCCTAAACATTCACCAACAACGAAGCCTCTAAATATTGTGATCGCCCAATGGAGCCTGGCGCGGATGGCGTAACGGCCTCCTGCGCCTCAAAACCCCTATCATAACCACTAGGTGCAGGCGGCATGACGGCCGCCTACACCTTGCTTCCCCCCAATGGACTGAAACGGTAGAAAAAAAGAAACGCGGGCTTTTGAAAATAAAAGGCGAAAACCCCCTTCCTATAACCGTCAAAACTATTCGACCCAGAAACCCTAACCAAAAGGCGTGAACCTCCAGGCGGACGACCGAAAAAAAAAACCCGACCATGGGAGAAAGAACCCCGTGCTAGCGCAACGAGACGACGGATCCAAATCTTAAAAACCCCCCACCGTGTAGAAGAAACTATTCGAAACCTTGAAATTACGGTGATAAGTATGAAGATCCTACCTGGCAATCCACCGAATAAGTGAGCTGATGCTGGCTGGACTTCTCCGCCTGCCACCTGGACAGAGGTACACCAACAGCCCAAATCTCTACGCGCTCCAAAAAACGATAGCTCGTCTCACCGCGACAACACACTCGAAAACAACAAAAACCCCGTTTGTAACCATACATATATAAACAGAACCACACGTGCGAGGAGTCACATCAGTCGAGGCGGCTTTGAAAGTTAAGTCGGGCGGCACAAACTTAATACCATCCGCAACGGCGGACCACCTCTAGTCCCAACTCGCCCAATCAGTTACAAATAACCCGCGAACGAGAATCCCATATCGGGTGTCGGCGGAAACCTTGGTCGGAAAACCAAGAGTCTGGCCTCCCCCACAACGGTGGTCGCGAAACGAAAACATACGGACTTGAAGACCACCCGCAAGAGTCGATAGGCACCCGCTACAGCGGCGTGGAAAAAGATTTGGAGGATCTGGAGAACACCCGCAACGGCGGGCTTAGGATAGAAACAATCAAAGTTCGAAGGCACCCAAAACGTCGGCTTGACAACCGAAAATGACGACCTGGAAGCCACCCGCAACGGCGGGACGGGTAAGAGAAACTAGAAGCTGGAGGATGCCCGCAACGGTCGGGTAGTCAAATGAAAATCTTCCGATACAAGAAACTTTGAACGAAGGCTTCAAAAGGTTTTGCAAAACAACAAAGGCTCGATCGAGATGGAAATCCTCAAGCATTTAGACGATGAGAAACCATTCAACTTACAACATTCAAGACTTGAGAAAGCACTTCAAACTTCATAAGCTAAAATCAAAAGATGAAACCAAGAAAATAACTCACTAACTTGAAGAAAAGGAGGGCCCCAAAAGTTTTTGAATTTTGGGAACTTGTTGCAGGTGCAACAGGATCTTGATTAATCCTAATGAAGGGTAAATTACCTTAATGTCACCTAAATTGTTCTAATGGAATTTGAGTGTCCCTAAAAACAATTGATAGAACATAGTGGCATGCATATGAATGACCCTAACAACATGACAATGATGCATTGCAATAATTATGAGGTATTAGGGTTCCTTGCTCATTATTATCATAATTGTATTGATGATGACTACGACGAGAATGATGTTGATTTATTGTATGATGATGATGACGATGATTTTGTTGATGATGTACTTAATGATGATGATGATGATGATGATTATGAGGATGATTTTAATGTACCATATACAATTGATGATGATGATGATGATGATGATGACGTTAATGTCCACGATGATGATGCATGTCATAATACTTCTAGATACTAGCTGATCCTAATAGAACTTAAATGTTCATAATGACATATGAGAGACATATTAATATTACCTAAATGTTTATAATGCCATTTATTTTTTGTCGATGACATTTTAGTGACCATAATGGCATTTGAGTGATTGTAACAACATGACATGGATCCAAATGGTGATGACATTTTTTACTATGTTCATAGTATCTAATAGATGACATATTAATAGACCCTTCCAATAAGGTAGATAATACAATATGGATTTTCTATTCATTCCTACCAACCCTAACCCTCGAAACTCTCTTAATGCATTGCTCATGAGATTCTATAGAGAACTACAAATGCCTCAAATGTGATAAGAGCATTCCAACTTTTAACAACCAGAACATTCATTATACTGAGAATATTTAGAATTGAAATTGTAGATAGTAGTGTTGAGTTTGCAAAGTGTTGAAACTTGGAGAGGATAGAAACCAAACCCATAATTCTAAGCTATATTCTCTTTTATGATGAGGATCCATACCACTTGTATACCAAGGTGTGGATTTCTATCCCCAAAACCACCTTGATTTCACACTTTCGCATCGACCTCCTAGGCACCACCAACCAAACTTGACCTTTAGTTGTCATAGTATGTTTACATTTAGACCGACTAAGAATAGAACATAGGACTTTCTCTAGCTAGTGAGTTGCTTTACCTCTAGTTGTCATACCATGTTTAAATTTGAGCCAACTAAGACTTAAGCATAGGACCTTCTATGGCTAGTGTACTACTCTACCACCAAATCGCATCTTCTTTTCATGATGGGTGTTTGTACAAGTTTGAGATCAAGCTGCGGATTGCTACATCCAACACCCTCCCCTCAAGCCACATTTTAGCTAAGGTCTCCTAGCTATTGCCGATTAACTTTAACATATAGATCTCATACCATGTGGGATACTCTACGATTGACCTACATGCCCCTTTCATGATGGTAGCCTTGCTATTTTGATGTGAAGGTGTGGATTGCTACCTCCAATATCCCCCTCCAAACCACATTTTGACATAGATATCTCAGCTTCCACCAATTCACCTCAACATTTGGCTTCCATTCCATGTTTAGAATTGGATAGGCTAGAATCAAACCTAATCCCTTGGTTAACATGATACTTTGTCACTAGGCTACTTATCCATTTTGTGATGAGCACCTTGGTCCCTTACTATTATGATATTAAGGTATGGATTTCCACCTTTTGACAATCCCCCTCAAGATATATTTTGGCCCAAGCATCCTAGACACTATTAATTAACCTCAACATCTAGCTTTGATACCATGTTGAGGACTAGGTAGGCTAGGAATCAAACCCCGTCCCTTGACCAATGGACTTCTCTACCACACAACTACACGCCTCTTCCATGATAGGAATGATTATATGTTTGATATCAATGTGTTGTTTTCTATCTCCAACAAATAAAGAAAAAGTTGGCTTTCCCTTTCATCCCTTCTTTTGAATAGGCTAAGAGGAAGACACGGAGGGATTTTCTCTATTGGATATATCCATTCCCCACCTATTGCACAGATCTTTCTGTTAGTTTTTCTATCATTAAGCTAGCATAACATTAGGATATTTAACTAAGAGAATAACAAGTACAACAATCAAACACAAGAGACAATGAACACGGTGTTTATCCTCGAGGAAACAATAAATGGTGAAAACCCCACAACTTGCTCTGAAAAAGAATCAGCACCAAAAGTAGAACCCAAAATAGTAAGAGATATCCCGACAACAGTAACCTTCTTCTTCTCTAGCCCCGGTGTCTTCTCCTTCCTCAACTATGCACTACACTTGAGTGTGTATGATTTGTGTGTTAAATAGAGAGTCCAAATCTCTATTTATACTAATCCTAACATGACTAAAAACCTACTAGGGCTGACCTCACTAGAAGAATCTAATAACCCTAGTGCCCCGGAACTCTGGGCACTTTAACCCTTAGACAATAGGAGGGTTACCCATAATGACTTGACATGACTTGTTTACATTATAGATATTCCCAATAGGAACATCGGGGCATGAAATGACTCAAATACATCCCAGAATAAACATTGGGTTACAATATATAAGAAATACAAGTGAAATACATTCCAAATTTACATATACATCAATACTCCCTCTTAACTAGGAAGGTATTCTTTCAACACAATTTTCAGCACATGTCTTCCTTTCTGTATCTTTTGGATCATCATCAAGTCCTTGTCATCTTCAAGTCTTCTTCATATTCAAGTCATCTTCATCTTCAAGTCATGTTCATCTTCAAGTCATCTTCATCATCAGATCTGGATCATCTCTCGATCTGGATCATCACAGGACATAATCACTGGATCTGGATCATCATCACTCGATCTAGATCATCACTGGGTCATCGTCATAGGTGCTATCTCTTGATTCTTCCCATCATAGGAATCTTTGCAGAGCCATCCCTTTTTCATGTCGGATGTACATCTATAGAGCCAGTCCTTTTTCATACTAAATGTATGATCACACAGAGCTAGTCCTTTTTCATACTATATGTGGCATCTACTCAAAGCTAGTCCTTTTTCATACTAGCTGAGTCTTCACAAAGCCAGTCCTTTTTCATACTGGGTGTGGTATCCACTCAGAGCTAGTCCTTTTTCATACTAGACGAGTCTTCATAGAGCCAGTCCTTTTTCATACTGGGTGTGGCATCCACACAGAGCTAGTCCTTTTTCATACTAGATGAGTCTTCAAAAATCCAGTGCTTTTTCATATTGGGTGTGGCATCCACATAGAGGTAGTCATTTTTCATTCTAGATGAGTATTCACAGAGCCAATCCTTTTTCATACTGGGTGTGGCATCCACACAGAGCTATTCCTTTTTCATACTAGATGTGTCTTCATAGAGCCATTCCTTTTTCATACTGGATGTAGGATCCACACAGAGCTAGTCCTTTTTCATACTAGATGTTTCTTCATAGAGCCAGCCCTTTTTCATGCTGGGTGTGGAATCCATACATACATCTGACAATGGAAGGAACCAATCCTCTCACGATGTCGGAAGAGCACAGCACTTATATATAACCATGGAAGGAACCAATCCTCTCACCATGTTAGAATGGCATAATGCTTACATCTGACCATGGAATGAACCAATCATCTCACCATGTCATAAGGGCACAACTCTTACATTTAACCATGGAAGGAACCAATCATATCACCATGTCAGAAGGGATCAGCACAGACATATCACTTCCTCTTGGGAGGAATCTCAATCTGGAGAACACCAAGCTTCTCCCTGAAGTATTCAAAATTCACCCTAGCTAATGGCTTAGTCAACACATCAGCTATCTATTCGTTCGTCACAACATATTCGAGCTTCACTGCTCCTCTTTGCACCATATCCCTGATATAGTGATACTTGATCTAGATATGCTTTGACTTGTCATGGAGTACTAGATTCTCTGACAACTTTACACAACTCTAGTTTTCATGGTATATACAAGTAGCATATAACTGGAGATCAAATAAATCAGACAGTAGCTTCCTCAGCCATACTGCCTCACAACTAGCTGAACAGGCTGCAACATACTCTGCTTCAGCTGTACTCAGTGCCACACAGGATTGCTTCCTACTAAACCACGAGATCATACCTGATCCCATACTCAAGAAACACCTTGAAGTACTCTTCCTATCGATGGCACTGTCTGCCCAATATGAATCAATATAACCCTCTAGGTTAATCTTTTGATTAGTCTAATACTTGAGCCCATAATCAACCGTACCCTTCAGGTACCTCAGAATATGCTTTGCAGTAGTCAAGTGAACGTGTCTCATATCTTTTAAGTACTGGCTCAAGGTGTTCACAGCAAAGCAGATATCTGGTCTTGTGTTCGTCAGATACATGAAGGACGAAATCATTTGACGATACATCATGGTATCAACTGTCTTTGATGAAGCATCACTCAATAGCTTCAGGTTTGATGCCATAGGTGTGGTTAATGCCTTGTAGTCCATCATCCCAAATCTCTTCAGGATCTCTACTGCATACTTTACTTATCCAAGGAAGATTCTATATGTAGTTTGCCACACCTCCATTCCTAGAAAATAATGCATCATACCAAATTCCTTCATTTCAATCTCGGCAGCAAGATTTCTCGTCGTATCAGTAATCAACCCATCCATACCTATCACAAATAGATCATCTACATATAGTAGGAGTATCACTGGGTTTCCATCTTCAACCTTGTAGTAAAGGTTGGAATCTGCTTTACTCTTGGTAAAGCCCAAATTGGATAGAAATCTATCAATTCTACCGTACCATGTCCTGGGTTCCTGTTTCAAACCGTACAGGGATTTCTTCAATATTTACACATGAGAATCCCTATCATGTGTCTCAAAACTGAGTTGTTTCTCAACATACACTTCCTCTTCTACTACACCATTCAAGAAAGCAGTCTTGACATCCATTTGGTGTATCTTCCATTTCATTATTGCAGCCAGAGCAAGTACTGATATGATGGAAGTGTATCTAGTTACAAGTACAAAGGTTTCTTCATATTCTATTCCTTCTTTATGTATGAAGCCACAAGCAACAAATCTTGCTTTGTATTTCTCTATGCTACCGTCTACATCATGCTTAATCTTGTAGATCCACTTGGAAGTTACAAATAACTTCCCTTCTAATCTTAAGACAACTTCCCAAAAATCATTCTTCATGATTGATTGATATTCTTCGATCATAACATCCTTCCATTCTTTTCATTATGCCGCTTCTTCATAATTGGAAGGTTCTTTATCAATGAAGTCACATAGCAGTGCCACATAACTAGAATAGGATCTAGTCCTCTTTCTTTCTATGAGATTCTCTTCTAGAACCCCATATCTTTCTACATGTTGGATAATCTCTCCTACCCAAGCAAGTTCCCTCTTGTGAGGATTCTTCTATTGAGGTGGATCTATAGGTATTTGTGGTTCTTCAAATTCTCGATCTTCTTCTTGAGTTTCTTCGTTCATGATTGTATCATGAGTTCTGGGAGCTTCAGGTTCTTCAGGTTCTTCAATAGGTTTCTTTCTAGATTTGATGTAGGATGAATATTCATCAAATGTTGCATCCCTGCTGATATCAATCTTCTTGAACCCTAGGAAGTATATTCTGTAAGCCTTCGAGCTTTCAGAGTATCCCACAAATATACCCTTCTTTCCTGAAGGATATAATTTTGTTCTCTTCTCTCTTGGAATGTGTATGTACACAGGACAACCGAATATTCTGAGATGGATAACTTCTAGCTTCTTACCGGAGAAGAATTCTTCAGGAGTCTTGTTCTCGAGTACTCTGTGTGGAGTATGGTTCTGTACATACACTGTTGTTCTGGCTGCTTCTGCCCAAATATGCATAGGAATATCTTGATCATGAAGCATAGCTCTTGCAGCTTCCATGATAATTCTATTCTTCTTTTCTGCAATTCAATTCTGTTGTGGATTATAAGGAGTGGACAACTCCCTCTTAATCCCTGAGTCTTTACATAGTTCCTTGAACTCCTTTGAAGTAAATTCTCTGCCATTGTCTGATCGAAAAGTATTGATCTTCTTTTCAGTGTGGTTCTTGATCAAGGCTTTGAATTCCTTGAACTTGATGAATACTTTGTCTTTTTTCTTCAAGAATTAAATCCATGTCTTCCTAGAAAAGTCATCAATAAAAGAAACATAGTATGCATACCCGCTTAGATAATTTGATGAAATTGGTTCACATACATCGTAGTGGATGATTTCCAAGATTCCTTTTTCCTTGCTCTCGCTACTTGGAAATTTCTTCTTTGTATTCTTTCCTTTCGCACATCCTTTGCAGACCCCTTCATGTTTTGCTTGAATTTTTGGAAGAGCTTCAACAACTTTACTTGCAAGTGGTAGTGCTCTGTAATGCACATGTGCAAGCCTTCTATGCCAAAGTTCATTTGGTTCTATTGAGTCATGAACCAAAGCTTGTTCTGGTTGGCCCTTCATTTTGTATATTCCTCCTTCTTGTTCCCCAATCACTATTGCATTGTCAAAAGTCTTTCCCTTTGGCCACATAAGAACTTGGTAATCTGCAAAAGAAACCCTCATTCTTTTTGCATCCAATTCATATATGGAGAGGAGGTTCTTCTTTAGTCCTGCAACAAATAATACATTCTTCATCTTCAAATAATATCTAGAGTCTAGTATGTAGGAGGATTCATGACTACCTTTTATCGGATACTGGTAGTCATCCCCAAGTTTCACCTTGTGAGGTGATTCATGTTCAGATAGCTTCACAAATGAATCTTTGAATCTTTTCATGTGCTTGGAAGCACCACTATCTATGAGCCAATCATTGCTTCCATGTGAAACAGTTCCCGTAAGAGCGGATATTAGCACATATTCTTCATCACTTGAAGAATCACTTTCTTATCTAGTTCTCTTTGTGGAAGGTCCATCATCCTCAACAGCATGAGCATGATGTCTTATCTTGCTTCCCTTACTCTTCTTTGAATTCCTTTGCTAGGATAGAATTTGGATATGTGACCTTTCTCATCACATTTTTAACATCTAACAGTAGCCCAATCCCTTCTAGAGTGATAAGGATTACCTTTGGAGTGATGATGGTCCCTTTTGGTTTTCTTGGTGTGCGTGGTAAGAGCTTGATCTTCACTTCCCATCTTTTCTTCTTGAGCTACTATCTGAACTTCTTCTTAAGAGCATTAATCCCATAGTCTGCTGAACTTGAATAAGTTTTTTCTGGCATAGATCCCTTGAATGAAAGAGTCCCATGATCTAGGGAGACCATTCAAGGTGTTCATCACAATTTATGCATTTTCCACTTCTTCATCTACTACTTCCAGCTGTTCCTTGATTTGAGAGACCCTTGTAAAGTAATACTGAATAGTCTCAACATTTTGGATTTTTACATTCTTCAATTGGTTTCTTAGAGTTATCTTCCTGTTTATGTTCTTCCCTTCAAACAATTTGGTTAGGGCATCAAACATAGCTTTAGGTGTCTTGAGGGAGGACACCTGTGGTATGAGGTGATCCTTGATAGAATCAGTAATGATTCTCTTTGCTTCGACAGAAAGATTCACCCTAAGGAGGAGTGTTGTTCCAACTTATGTTTGCTAAAAATATGTGGAGGAAGATCCGCAAACTAAGAATCCCTAGTTCACGTAGCTGCACAGTGTCTTCTTCTCAAGTTGGCTCCGATCCCATGTTATTTTTTCTATCATTAAGCTAGCATAACATTAGGATCTTTAACTGAGAGAATAAAAAGTACAACAATCAAACACAAGAGACAATGAACACATTTTTTATTCTCAGGGAAACCATAAATGGTTAAAACCCCAAAACTTCCTCTAAGAAATAATTAACACCAAAAGTAGAACCCAAAACAGTAAGAGATCCCTCGACAGGAGTAACCTTCTTCTTATCTAGCCCTAGTGTCTTCTCCTTCCTCAACTATGTGCTACACTTGAGTGTGTATAAGTTGTGTGTTAAATAGAGAGTCCAACTCTCTATTTATACTAATCCTGACATGACTAAAACCCTACTAGGGCCGATCTCACTAGGAGAATCTAATGACACTAGTGCCCTGGAACTCTGGGGACTTTATCCCTTAGACAATAGGAGGGTTACCCACAATGAATTGACATTACTTGTTTACATTATAGATATTCCCGATAGGAACATCGGGTCATGACATGACTCAAGTGCATCCCGGAATAAACATCGGGTTACAATATATAATAAATAAAAGTGAAATACATTCCGAAGTTACATATACATCAACACTTTCTAGCTCATGATATGAGGCATACTTAAATGTTTTCTTCATGTCATATCCAAAGTGAAGGCCCAAATCCATAGAGGATCCATTAATATGGATTTGATCAAAGGTGCAATGTAGCTCCACTCCACTATGAACACATGAGTTCACATACCCCATACGAGTTACAACATTGCTCTTGTCAAAGCAAAAACTAGACCTAACCTTCAAATTAGCTACAAAGATTTCAACTTTCAACAATGTCTCTTTGAAGTAGTCCACTAATTGGATGTCTAACTCCATCCTTGCAAAGAACTTGACAAAAATTTGAGGTGACAATTACCCCCTAAAAACCCTAAGCACCATATTCTTCTTTTTCAAGGGATATATGCTAGAATTTTTTTTATTGCTTGCATTCTACTGGAACATTGAGAAATGCATTATATGGATCTATTGTTCAAGGGATCCAATAACATTGTTGATGAATCTATTGCAAAATTTTAACATGAATGGATATGATGTTGAGTTATTTATCAAATTTCTAACAAACCAATTTCACTTGTAATTGAAGTTTTTCCTATTTTTTTGAAGATAGAGAAAATCATTCACATTTATTAATTTTTTTTTAATTAAAAAACTCAATTCACATCCTACCAAAAGAAAAATTATTTAAAATAGTCACCCAAAAAATATTGAAATTCCTAATATTTTTTTCGAAAACTTTACTTAAATCTATTCACATTTTTTCATAGAAAAATAATAAAATTCATTTAAATCTCTTTTCTCTTTTCCAAAGTTTTGTTTAGTCTAATTTGAAATCTCGCCCCTATACTCCTAGTAATTCGTAGATATAGACTTTTTCATAGTCTAAGTTGAAATCTGAGGCTCCTAGACTATTGGTAATTTGCAAGTATAAACGTGGAAGACTCCACTTGGTTTTCTCTTTCAGCATCATTTTTGGAGAATTTATTTGAGACTTTGGGCTTTTGAAATAGTTTTAGATGTTTTTATATGGTTTTAGATTCAGAGGGTCTAAAGGGGTCACGGGATTTTGAAATAGTTTTATATTTTTTTAAATGGCTTTAGATTTAGAGGGATTCTAAAGGTGTTTTAGATTCATAGGCCCTTCGAAGGGGTTTGAGAAATTACCCTAGAGTACCAAAATAATAAGTAGACAGAGGAAAAGACAAGGAAGGTGTAGGTTCAATTCATAAAGAAGTTGCAGCCTACGCTGAGAGTTCACACCACGTCTATTGCAATTCCTACTTACATCGCCAGATATGGTCTCTTTGATATCATCAATACTCTCCTTGTCCTTGGTAACTTCCCCGGGCGTTTGATTATTACTATTCTTTTCTCATACGGTCAATTATCTTCTCAAAGATCTGGGAATAAACTATGACTGGGAAAATTACGGCTCAGGATATGTCATAGAACTCATTTAATGCAAATTCTTCTTAAACCCTATAGAAAACTATATAGAACACACTTCAACTTACCCATTCACCAGGATTTAAACTTTCATCATCAAAAGCCTTATCATATTATGTCGTAGGAAGATGGGAAGACAAAAAATTACCACATTCCATGCTGATAATATGTATATAATAAGAAATTATAAATTATCAAATGGGAAGATTGCTTCTTACAAGGTGAAATAATAGGCATATAATTCATACAATTTAACATTTTTGTGTAGGAAGTGGTATGGTTTCTTGCAAGGTGGACTGGTACATATTTAATGCCACTTGATGCTAATAGGGCACCAAATTGTATGCATGGTTAGGAAGGTGAAAGGAAGCCTAAAACATAGCTTGGAAGGAGCAGCAATGGCTATTGAACCCCGAAGTCAAAGAGAATTTTTTGAGATGGGTGCTACAGTTATGAATTATTTGCTAAGTTTTCTAGAAGTATATAAAAATCAGGTGCTTACTACTTGTGCTTTGGTCCTGTTAACATGCTAATGATTTTAATATTTAATGGCTTTCTTGTTTCATTCATAGGATTACTAGTATGGTTCTCTCTTATAATTTGATTTTTGTTTCCTACGCAGGGTATAGGGGATTTGTCAAATAGTCTAAATACCCCATTGTCATGATAGCATTATCAATGATTTATATAGCCTATAATCTCAATGTACTGCTACTAGTACTTAGGATATAAATGTTACAATGTGTTCATACCTCAAACTTTAGTGATATTACTTTCAATCAGTGAATGAACATACAAACAACGAGAATATTGCAAGAGCTGGGAAGTATATATATATAAATGTCCCATACAATAATGGTGGTGCATGAACAATGACAGTAATTACAGTGAACAAAGAGATCTGAATATATCATTCACTTCTGACCTATAGATAGGATTAGATGGAAACACCCTCTTATGAGTGCAAATCCCCCCCAAGTGGCACAATTTAGTTGTATGATGATTGTGGTGTCTTACAGGTGTGATTAAGTGCACCCAGATGAAGAGTACGCCCACTTTACAAATAGTATGTAGTAGATATGAGTGTGTGAATCCAACCCTCTCAGGGATTTGGCCTCTAACAAGAACTGCGACCCCCCGTAGATGACTTTGAATTAACAGTACGCTGTTGTAGTCCCCCTCTTTGGGCCTCCAAAATGGCCACGTTGAGTTTTCCTTTCAATCAGGAGGTGATTTCCAGCTACAATGTACACTTTAATGCTTAGACGTGCCAACATACTAGCACAAGAGTCAGCATATCACTAATACGCACTCAGTAGTAAATTATAGCCCCAATCAAACAAATCCATCTCTCTGAAGTGTATTTCCTCCTCATAGAATGAAGGTCAAGTTCTAGTCTACTTGTAGCAAATGATTGAGATCTCTATCAGCCAACTTGAGTTCCCAAAGATCATGTATAAGCCCTCAAAAGATGCAGTATACT
Source organism: Pseudotsuga menziesii (assembly GCA_001517045.1). NCBI lineage: Eukaryota > Viridiplantae > Streptophyta > Pinopsida > Pinales > Pinaceae > Pseudotsuga > Pseudotsuga menziesii. The sequence continues at coordinate 245,080 of LPNX010156254.1, forward strand.
AACATAAAGAGTTGACAGATCACTAAGACGCAATTCCTACTCACCTCGCTTGATATGGTCTCTTTGATGTCATCAATACTCTCCTTGGCCATGGTAACTTCCCTGGGTGTTTGATTATTATTATTTTTTTTCTCATAAGGTCGATTATCTTCTCAAAGATCTAGGAATGAACAATGACTAGGAAAATTAGGTCTCATGATATTTCATAGAACTCATTTAATGCAAATTCTTCTTAAACCCTATAGAAAACTATATAGAATACACTTCAACTTACCCATTCACCAGGATTTAAAATTTCATCATCAAAAGCCTTATCATATTCTGTTGTAGGAAGATGGGAAGACCAAAAATTACCTCATTCCATGCTGATAATCTGTATATAATAAAAAATTCTAAATTATCAAATGGGCATATTGCTTCTTACAAGGTGAACGAATAGGCATATAATTCATGCAATTCAACATTTTTGTGCAGGAAATGGTATGGTTTCTTGCAAGGTGAACTGGTACATATTTAATGCCACCTGATGTTGACAGGGGACCAAATTGTATGCCTGGTCAGGAAGGTGAAAGGTAGCCTGAAACACATCTTGGAAGGAGCAGCAATGGCTACTAAACCCTGAAGTAAAAGAGAAATTTTTGAGATGGGTGCTGCAGTTATGAATTATTTACTTAGGTTTCTAGAAGTGTATTCAAATTAGGTGCCTACTACTTGTGCTTTCGTCATATTCACATGCTAATGATTTTAATATTATATGGATTTCTGGTTTCATTCACATGAGTACTAGTATGGTTCTCTCGTCTGATTTGATTTTTCTTTCCTATACGGGGTTTAGGGGATTTGTCAAACAGTCTACATAACCCATTTTCACGATAGCATTATCAATTATTTCTATAGAATGTGCACTCAATGTACTGCTACTAGTAGTTTGGATATAAATGTTGCAATGTTTTCAGACGTCAAACTTCAGTGATATTACTTTCAATCAGTGAATGAACATACAAAAAAGGAGAATATTGTAAGATCTGGGAAGGAAATACACACTAGTACAAAATGAGGAATTAGCTACTAGGTGACTAAAAATTCTAGTCACCACAGGTTTTTCAAGTGATTTACTACTAAATATGAGCAATTTTG
>LPNX010156254.1:246404-261299 GCA_001517045.1 Pseudotsuga menziesii
TACCGGGAGTTCAATTCTGACCCGGACCTACTGTGTTGAATTATACTTAGGCTAAGAGGACTAGATTTACAAGTAATTTGTCTAAATCTAAGAAGATGCTTGAAGACACATCTAAGAAGAGTAAATGGAATTGGAATTCAGGCAATTCTAAACATGGTGATGAGATTGGTGTCGGTGGACAGAAATTGAAACCCACTCCCTTTTGTAAAATTTAGGATCTTAATTTTCGAATGGCCACGTTGCAATTTAAGAGTGATTCCCTTGCATCATTTATCCTTATTAAAAGATATAGAGTAACCTTGGTACGCAACATTACAACTTTGGGAGAAGACCTTCCCCGTCACATGTGACTCCTCCTTCTGACTCGACCTCCTTTCCTCCTCAAGATTCCTCCTCTCCAGTGACTCAGATTATTCCTCTCCCTCACAATCCTGTCATTGCTCATCCCCTGAACATTCAACCACCCTTTCCTCACTCGGATGTTCCTGCTCTTGAATCGACTGTGGATTTCCCCCCGCTTTCTCACGATCCTCCATTATGTGGTCTTATCCCCTCCCCCCCCAGCCCTACCTCTTCCCCCTCCTTTTCTGACCCCGCCCTCAAAAAATCCCTCCCTATTTTCACTGCCACTTCCCCCTCTTCCCCCTCCACCCTACATATAAACTCCATTAGGTTTGCTAATGTGACTGTGAGGAAGCCTCCCAAAGGGAAACAAAGCTTAAAGGCAGAACTTTCCTCTACTTCTCCCCCTTACATCCCACTATCTATTCGTATCAAGGAAGTTGATAGAGGCTTCTCTTCCAGGGGACTTAGAGCTTTGACCCCCCCAAGAGAGTTTACTAGATTATGTTTCTCTCCCTTAACTCACGGGGTCTAGGAGGGCAGACCAAATCTCTCAGCCTTCGAGCTCTTTTCAGTTCTCTTAAACTTGATATTATTCTGTTACAAGAAACTATGTGCAATGATTCTCCCGCTCTTATCGCCTTCTCTAAATTACTCCCCTCCTGGGAGTACTGTGCTATCAGTGCGAAGGGGCTTTCGGGAGGTCTTCTCTCAGCTTGGAATATTCCTTCGATGGTCAATTGTAAGGCTTATCATACATGTGCGGGTATTATTCTCCAGGCCTCTATTCGGGGATGCCTATCCCTCTCAACATCCTGAATGTTTATGGCCCTTATAGGGACCATGAAATTTTCTGGGACATTAATGCTCTCAGAAGGGGCATTCTCAACTTACCGCATCTAGTGATTGGAGGGGACCTAAATCTTATCCTTCGTTCTTCTAAAGTCTGGGGAGTCAAAGCCTCTTTGAACCCACTTCTTTGAGTTTGTAGGTTTGGTGGATGTGGCTCCAAGTGAGTCTGAGCCTACTTGGCGCAATGGTAGAGCTGGAAGTGAAGGTATCAGCAAGCGTTTAGACAGGTTCCTTATCTCAAATTCTTTGATTCCCTCTCTGGGAGCCTATAAGACCTGGATTAAGTGCTTGGATCTCTCTGACCACTTCCCCATTGTTTTCGAGTGGAATACCTGGAAGGGGTCCCATGATTACCCTTTCAAATTTAATCCATCTTGGCTTGAGGATCCGGACTTTATTGCTTGGTTCATGTGAGAGTGGGCTTCTTCTTTCAATTCGGATTCTATAGATGACATTGAAGATCTTTGCCTCTCTTTGAGAAAGCTCAAATCTACCACTAAAAGGTGGACCAAAGAAAAATCTGACAGTCTGGTATTGGAATCCACCAACCTGGAATTAGCTATAGAATCCATCCTTGCTGGTCCTACTAAGGGCATTCTCTCTTTAGAGCATATTGTCTCCCTGTCACTTTTGAATGCTGAGAGACATAGAATCCTGCAACATTTCCTTCTCACATGGCAGCTGAAAAGTAGAATTAAATGGGCTTCTCAGGGTGATTCGAATACAAAGTTTTTTCATGCTGTGGCCTCGGGGAGAAGGGCTCATAACTCTATCTGGTCTCTCGAAGACCATGATGGGATTTTGGTTGAGAATGAGGCCTCCCTAAAGGAAATGGGTAAAGATTTCTTTGCAAATATTTACAAAGATGAGGGTTCTGCTAGCCTTGATCAACAACTTAAAGTTATCTCGCTCTTTCCCAAATTTATCCCCTCTGAGCAGTCGTCTCTCCTCTCAAAGTCGGTGAGTCTTCATGAAATTGAACTCGCTCCCAAAGCTTTTAAAAAAGACCGTAGCCCCGGTCTTGACGGTTGGCCTGTTGAATTCTACTTACATTTATTTGATCTCTTGATCCCTATTCTTCTCAATTGACCAGATAAGGGTTTCGGGGTTTGTCCCCCCTTCTCTGAACTCGACTTTCCTGGCCCTTATCCCTAAGAAAGACAAACCCTGTACCTTTGTCAATTTCCGACCCATTTCTTTATGCAACCTGCTCTATAAACTTATTGCTAAAATTATTGCAGGGAGGCTCAAGCCCTTCTTGGATTTGGGTATCTCTCGGGAACAATTTGGCTTCCTTAAGGATCGTCAAATCTCTGAGCCTATTGGTATTGTTCAGGAGGTTCTTCAATCCATCGAATATTTGTGCCTTCATTCTAAAGCTTGACCTCACCAAGGCATTAATTGACCATGTGGACTGGTCCTATGTTAAACTCATCCTGATCCAAATCGGTATTCCCCTTCTTACTATTAATTGGATTATGGCTTGTATCACTTCAGTCAATTTCGCGGTCCTGGTTAATGGAACCCCCTCGCCCTTTTTCACTGCTTCATGAGGTATTCGTCAAGGCTGTCCTTTATCCCCCCTCCTCTTTATTCTTGTTATAGAGGGTCTTAGTCATCTTATTCGGGATGCCAGAAACAATGGTCTCATTAGAGGCATTCAAATATCTCCCTCTATTGCCCTCTCCCACCTTCTCTTCATGGATGATGTTATCTTGATGGGCTCAAGTACTCTCCTTGATTGGTCGGCCTTTGAAGTAATTATGGAAACTTTCAGCAAGGCCTCTGGTATGAAAATAAATGTTGAAAAGTCTTGTCTTCTCTACTGTAATATGGACAACGCAGTACAAAACACTTTTTCTAGTTATATTCCCTACAAAATGTTACCTCTTCATTCTGGTTTCACTTACCTGGATTATTTTCTAAAACCTCTTGGGTATCATGTTAATGACTGGATTTGGCTTCTCCAAAAATTTGAAAGGCGCATTAGTAACTGGACCTTCCAGTATCTTTCCCTGGGAGGCAGACTAGTTCTAGTGCGATCTGTCCTTTCTAGCATTCCTATTTATTGGATGGGACTTGCTCCTATCCCTGCCACCATCTTGCAGAAGCTCAGAAGTATCATGTTTAACTTTCTCTGGGGGTCCTCTGACAAAAACAAAAAGTTTCATTTGGCAAGCTGGAATGACCTGTCATGGCCGAAGGAATGTGGGGGCTTGGGGTATCAAGAACCTTCATTGGTTCAGTATTTCCCTTCGTCTCAAAAATTTATGGAGGGTTCTTCATTCAAATGGTTTGTGGACACAGGTCCTTCTCTCTAAATATATTAAATGCTCCACTGTGGTTGAATGGCTCAGGAATAAGAATTTTACCACGCGCTGTGCTTCAGCTATTTGGAGAGGCTTTGTTCAGACCCTCCCTTGGATGGGATTACATTTGGCATGGTAGGTGGGAAATGGTGAAAATATTCTCTTAGGTATCGATCCTATCGTTGGTTTTCGATCCTCCTATAGTCTCCCTGAAGCTCTGCGGTTTTACCTGGAAGACTTGAATGTTTGCTCTCTCGCGCAGTCCCGTAATACTCTGTCTTCGAGGTGCTATTGGTATACTTTAGAAGATTTGGATATTGGTGGATCTTACTCTACTATCTGGAATAATTACATTGAAAGTCTTATTGGAGCGGGTATTCGCCTCTCTAACAGTTCAGATGATCTTGTTTGGACCTATAAAAAGAATGCTGGTTCTATCACAGCTAAGGCAGTTTATGATTGCATTGTATTTTCACACTCTCCTCCAGCTCCTAGTCCCACAGAGTCCTCCCTATGGAATAGAGCCCTTCCCAACAAGATCTCTTGCTTTATTTGTCTCTCTATTCAGAATAGGATTCTCACCTAGGAGAATCTCCAGAAAAGGGGCTATCATGGCCATGGGATTTGTGTTCTCTGCTGCAAGGATGAAGAGATTGTTGAGCACTTATTTAACAATTGCCGTGTATGGAGGATGGTTGCTATTCATGTTTGTGATATCTTAAATCTCACAGCTTTTGCTCCCTCTGCTTCGATTGGGGAGATGATCAGAATCTGGAATGAAATCATGCCTAAGAACTTACCCTTTCTCACGCTCCCTTTCCACATGATGTGGATCTTCTGGAAAGCTCACAATCGGGCCTTATTTGAAGGGGGGAAAAGGAATTCCTACAGCCTGATTAAGAAAATTATCAGTACTGTCAAAGCTCTCCCTTCGTCAATTGCATCAAGGAAAGTTCAAAGAAGATTACTGGGAAGAGCTCCCTGCTTGATATTTCCCTGTGGCTTTATGGATGGAGCCTCTAGATGTATGACTGTTGGTGTGGGCTTCTGTATTTTCTTAAATGATACACATCACCTAGAATTCTCGCTGGGGGTCGGATGTGGTTGTTATAGGCTTGTAGAGTTTGTTGGAACCCAATTATTGGGTGTTTGTTATGATGTCCTTTGATTCTTAATATGAATATCAAGGCAGGCTTTTTTCTCCCTGGGGAAAAAAAAAACCTAGTCCACACAGTAAAACAAAAAATATAAAAAAATCAATTTTTTTTTTATATGATAAAATAATTAAAAAAACAAAAAACAAATCTATATAACTTATATAAAAAATAAAAAAATAAAACAAACCAAACAACTATAAACATAATTTATGAAAAAAAATAATAAAAAAATATACATTATCCAAATTAAATAATACCATTATCCAAATTAAATATCATATAACATAAACCCCAAAAAATACCATATACCTAAAAAAACTGAAAAAATACCATTATCCAAATTAAATAATAAAAATAAAAATATATATATGAAAACACACACATATTTTATTTTCATGGTTCGTCGAACGGTCTTGACCCAGTAGCAACGACATTCCAGCAGCAACGACATTCCGATTTTCTTTACCATCCTTCAATTCCGACAATTTAGATTTCTGCTCAACCTGCTACTTCTTGTCAAATGGCCTAGCAGTTCGCGCCAAACATTGGAGGGTTCGCGCCAAACATTAGAGGGTTTGGTGGGTTTTGGATATGGATATTGGTCATACCCATTGAGGAGTTTGGGATCGATATTACCCATGGTTGATTTCACAATTTCTTTATTTAATTGCCATAGCTGCCATGGATAAAGCAGCATTGGAGAGAACCTGGAGACTTTTGAAGAGGCGGGCCGCGAATTCTGCGCCTTTGGCATCAACACCACCTTCTTTGCTTACAAAATCCCTGGTATGTACCGTAAATTGATAAATTTTTAGTGAATGTTGGATAAAAATCCTATCTGGCCCCTCACGAGAGAGTTTCCATCCATCATGATTTTGGAGAATTAAATTTTTAGTGAGTAAACAGCCCTGACCTTCCAGCACTAGGCTCTTTCTTTTGTGCCCTCGGTATCCTCACTAAGCTCTGGATAGACCTATGCCAGCGTTTAAAAAGGGATCTGTCTGCGCTTTAGGGTATTGTCCGCCCCCTTTCTAGCCACAAGGGCTGCCCTTACAGTGGCAGCACACCCTATACAGTGTCTGCCCTGCCATTTTCCCATCGTTTCAATACTCTAACCCTGTGCAACAACCATAATAACATTCGTTATAAGGTTACTTTTTACTGGTTTTATTTGTTACTGAATGTAAGACTACTACTACCCCTGTTTCCAGGCATATATATTAGACTATATAAACACTACACTGTAATCTTGGTTTCAAAAGTTAATTTTGATGGTTAGCTAGTGTTGTAACCCAAGAAGGACTGATTTAAACCTTATTTGCAAATTTATATCAGACTGTATGTAATGGAGTTATCTTGGACATAATCATAGTTTACACTCTGAATATTACATATGCTTTCTAATACTCTATGGCTGATGGTAAACAATCACTTAAATATTTCATTTAAGAACCTATTTGCAAGTATACATACTGATTTGTTTTTCCTAAACTAGACAGTCACATAATTAGTTCAAGTTCATACTATACACTCCTGTATGCACAGAGTGGTGAGTGTGTTTGAAATGATAAACCTAATGTATGGACTTATACACAATTCCTCAGTCCTGTTTTCTCCTTCATCGTGTCTCCTGGATGCCTCCTCTTTGGATCCAACTCCGTAGCTCTGATACAAAATCAGAATTACATACATACACAAATGCAGATCCACAATAAAGCAGGTAGGAGAGAGAAAGATGTAATATGATTTATTAATCAAAAAGTATAAGAAACATTACATAGCATAGCCTTATTGACGAAGACATAAGTTACGTAGCTCTTAAACACCTAATCATTAACTAAGTCATCATAGCTCAGCTTTATAATTTTACTTTATTACATCACAAACTTATTCCAACAACGTAAAGTACCCTTAAACTAAATTCATATGTTAAACTATATTACAAGGTACAACCATTATAAAGTATCTACTAACAGTCATGTCAGCATATGATATAGCATATTAATGTTTATTTGTGTCGTTGCTGTGTAGGACATTTGTCATTTTCTAACTACAAATGTTGTAAAGAAAGTATACATGTAACAGGACTCATCAGGAAATCTATAAATTGTCTACAGATGCTTTCAACACTCTAGGTGTTTTAAAACTATCATAAATTGCTTGGAACACCAATAATGGTTACATAGTTTATGCTGTATACCTCCAGGTACAGAAAGGATGACAAACTAACCAATCCTTAGAATCTGAAGTGGAAGAATAGCTGGCTGCAAGAAGAGAAAATCCCAATATTAGACAATTTTGAATAAGCTGGGCACCAATATGGTAAAACTCAAAAGTATTGTGCAAAGAATGTAACTACCACAATGCCATTGCTGTTCAGAGGTCCATACCATCCCCTGCCTCTTAGGGTACAATAGAGCTATTATGTCCAAGCCTAATCAGATTACAGTTTGCCTCCACTTTTGTGTAAATATTATTTTAAATTGCTCCCAATTACATATACCCCTTGGTTTCTGGTTCACTTTGAAATCAAAGTAATATTAAGCAGTTCACTTAAATTGATGTATAGCAGCAACACGTTGCCTCTAGGAGATGGTTTCAACTTTCAACACTCGAAAGAAAATATCCAGGTACTAGAAAATATACTTGAACAAAGACTGGAAAATTGAAATAGATACCAATTGTTGCAAGCCCGCAAAAAAAATACACTTGCATTGAATCCCAGGCCGTTAGCTCAACCAATTGTCACCAATATTGTTTGGCATTTAGCTAGTTCTATGCCAGCAGGTTCCTAGTTTGAATCCCCCCAAGTGAGGCACACTATTCTACTCCAACAAGTTTACTAGGGATAACATCCATGAATGTAGGGAAGCAACCCTTGAGTTTTATCACGAAGTTTTTCTTGGAAAAAAATTATACTTGTATTGAAACTGTAATAGATATATGAAAATAAATGACTGAAAAACAATTTAATGATTGGCGTTTACAAGGGCTTTGTGATATATATATATCATGAGCATGAACAAAGATGATATATTAATATAATTATTAATGTATGTATAGTGCTTAAATAGTGAAATGATAAGTGAATGTTGGATAAAAACCCTATCCGGCCCCTCACCAGAGAGTTTCCATCCATCATGATTTTGGAGAATTAAATTTTTAGTGAGTAAACAGCCCTGACCTTCCAGCACTAGGCTCTTTCTGTTTTTCCCTCGGTATCCTCACTAAGCTCTGGATAGACCTCTGCCAGCGTTTAAAAAGGGATCTGTCTACGCTTTAGGGTATTGTCCGCCCCCTTTCTAGCCACAAGGGCTGCCCTTACAGTGGCAGCACACCCTATACAGTGTCTTCCCTACCATTTTCCCATCGTTTCAATACTCTAACCCTGTGCAACAACCATAATAACATTCGTTATAAGGTTACTTTTTATTGGTTTTATTTGTTACTGAATGTAAGACTACTACTACCCCTATTTCCAGGCATATATATTAGACTATATAAACACTACACTGTAATCTTGGTTTCAAAAGTTAATTTTGATGGTTAGCTAGTGTTGTAACCCAAGAAGGACTGATTTAAACCTTATTTGCAAATTTATATCAGACTGTATGTAATGGTGTTATGTTGGACATAATCATAGTTTACACTCTGAATATTACATATGCTTTCTAATACTCTATGGCTGATGGTAAACGATCACTTAAAGATTTTTTTTAAGAACCTATTTGCAAGTATACATACTGATTTGTTTTTCCTAAACTAGACAGTCACATAATTAGTTCAAGTTCATACTATACACTGCTGTATGCACAGAGTGGTGAGTGTGTTTGAAATGGTAAACCTAATGTATGGAATTATACACAATCCCTCAGTCCTGTTTTCTCCTTCATCGTGTCTCCTGGATGCCTCCTCTTTGGATCCAACTCCGTAGCTCTAATACAAAATCAGAATTACATACATACACAAATGCAGATCCACAATAAAGAAGGAAGGAGAGAGAAAGATCCAATATGATTTATTAATCAAAAAGTATAAGAAACATTACATAGCATAGCCTTATTGACGAAGACATAAGTTACGTAGCTCCTAAACACCTAATCATTAATTAAGTCATCATAGCTCAGCTTTATAATATTACTTTATTACATCACAAACTTATTCCAACAACGTAAAGTACCCTTAAACTAAATTCATATGTTAAACTATATTACAAGGTACAACCATTATAAAGTATCTACTAACAGTCATTTCAGCATATGATATAGCATATTAATGTTTATTTGTGTCGTTGCTGTGTAGGACATTTGTCATTTTCTAACTACAAATGTTGTAAAGAAAGTATACATGTAACAGGATTCATCAGGAAATCTATAAATTGTCTATAGATGCTTTCAACACTCTAGGTGTTTTAAAACTATCATAAATTGCTTGGAACACCAATAACGGTTACATAGTTTATGCTGCATACCTCTAGGTACAGAAAGGATGACAAACTGACCAATCCTTAGAATCTGAAGTGGAAGAATAGCTGGCTGCAAGAAGAGAAAATCCCAATATTACACAATTTTGAATAAGATGGGCACCAATATGGTAAAACTCAAAAGTATCGTGCAAAGAATGTAACTACCACAATGCCATTTTTGTTCAGAGGTCCATACCATCCCCTGCCTCTTAGGGTACAATAGAGCTATTATGTCCAAGCCTAATCAGATTACAGTTTGCCTCCACTTTTGTGTAAATATTCTTTTAAATTGCTCCCAATTACATATACCCCTTGGTTTGTGGTTCACTTTGAAATCAAAGTAATATTAAGCAGTTCACTTAAATTGATGTATAGCAGCAACACGTTGCCTCTAGGAGATGGTTTCAACTTTCAACACTCGAAAGAAAATATCCAGGTACTAGAAAGTATACTTGAACAGAGACTGGAAAATTGAAATAGATACCAATTGTTGCAAGCCCGCAAAAAAAATACACTTGCATTGAAGCCCAGGCCGTTAGCTCAACCAATTGTCACCAATGTTGTTTGGCATTTAGCTAGTTCTATGGCAGCAGGTTCCTAGTTTGAATCCCCCCAAGTGAGGCACACTATTCTACGCCAACAAGTTTACTAGGCACGACATCCATGAATGTAGGGAAGCAACCCTTGAGTTTTATAATGAAGTTTTTCTTGGAAAAAAATTATACTTGTATTGAAACTGTAATAGATATATGAAAATAAATGACTGAAAAACAATTTAATGATTGGCGTTTACAAGGGCTTTGTGATATATATATATATCATGAGCATGAACAAAGATGATATATAATTATTAATGTATGTATAGTGCTTAAATAATGAAATGATAAGTGAATGTTGGATAAAAACCCTATCCGGCCCCTCACCAGAGAGTTTCCATCCATCATGATTTTGGAGAATTAAATTTTTAGTGAGTAAACAGCCCTCACCTTCCAGCACCAGGCTCTTTCTGTTGTGCCCTCGGTATCCTCACTAAGCTCTAGATAGACCTCTGCCAACGTTTAAAAAGGGATCTTTCTGCACTTTAGGGTATTGTCTGTCCCCTTTCTAGCCACAAGGGCTGCCCTTACAGTGGTAGCACACCCTATACAGTGTCTACCCTGCCATTTTCCCATCGTTTCAATCCTCTAACGCTGCGCAACAAGCATAGTAACATTCGTTAGAAGGTTAGTTTTTATTGGTTTTATTTGTTACTGGATGTAAGACTACTACTACCCCTGTTTGCAGGCATATATATTAGACTATATAAACACTACACTGTAATCTTGGTTTCAAAAGTTAACTATGATGGTTAGCTAGTGTTGTAACACAAGAAGGACTGATTTAAACCTTATTTGCAAATTTATATCAGACTGTATGTAATGGTGTTATCTTGGACATAATCATAGTTTACACTCTGAATATTACGTATGCTTTCTAATACTCTATGGCTGATGGTAAACGATCACTTAAAGATTTTGTTTAAGAACCTATTTGCAAGTATACATACTGATTTGTTTTTCCTAAACTAGACAGTCACATAATTAGTTCAAGTTCATACTATACACTGCTGTATGCACAGAGTGGTGAGTGTGTTTGAAATGGTAAACCTAATGTATGGACTTATACACAATCCCTCAGTCCTGTTTTCTCCTTCAAATTGTCTCTTGGATGCCTCCTCTTTGGATCCAACTCCGTAGCTCTGATACAAAATCAGAATTACATACATACACAAATGCAAATCCACAATAAAGCAGGTAGGAAAGAGAAAGATCCAATATGATTTATTAATCAAAAAGTATAAGAAACATTAAATAGCATAGCCTTATTGACGAAGACATAAGTTACGTAGCTCTTAAACACCTAATCATTAATTAAGTCATCATAGCTCAACTTTATAATATTACTTTATTACATCACAAACTTATTCCAACAACGTAAAGTACCCTTAAACTAAATTCATATGTTAAACTATATTACAAGGTACAACCATTATAAAGTATCTACTAACAGTCATTTCAGCATATGCTATAGCATATTAATGTTTATTTGTGTCGTTGCTGTGTAGGACATTTGTCATTTTCTAACTACAAATGTTGTAAAGAAAGTATACATGTAACAGGACTCATCAGGAAATCTATAAATTGTCTACAGATGCTTTCCACACTCTAGGTGTTTTAGAACTATCATAAATTGCTTGGAACACCAATAACGGTTGCATAGTTTATGCTGCATACCTCCAGGTACAGAAAGGATGACAAACTGACCAATCCTTAGAATCTGAAGTGGAAGAATAGGTGGCTGCAAGAAGACAAAATCCCAATATTAGACAATTTTGAATAAGCTGGGCACCAATATGGTAAAACTCAAAAGTATCGTGCAAAGAATGTAACTACCACAATGCCATTGCTATTGAGAGGTCCATACCATCCCCTGCCTCTTAGGGTACAATAGAGCTATTATGTCCAAGCCTAATCAGATTACAGTTTGCCTCCACTTTTGTGGAAATATTCTTTTAAATTGCTCCCAATTACATATACCCCTTGGTTTCTGGTTCACTTTGAAATCAAAGTAATATTAAGCAGTTCACTTAAATTGATGTATAGCAGCAACACGTTGCCTCTAGGAGATGGTTTCAACTTTCAACACTCGAAAGAAAATATCCAGGTACTAGAAAATATACTTGAACAGAGACTGGAAAATTGAAATAGATACCAATTGTTGCAAGCCCGCAAAAAAAATACACTTGCATTGAAGCCCAGGCCGTTAGCTCAACCAATTGTCACCAATGTTGTTTGGCATTTAGCTAGTTCTATGCCAGTAGGTTCCTAGTTTGAATCCCCCCAAGTGAGGCACACTATTCTACGCAAACAAGTTTACTAGGGATGACATCCATGAATGTAGGGAAGCAACCCTTGAGTTTTATCACGAAGTTTTTCTTGGAAAAAAATTATACTTGTATTGAAACTGTGATAGATATATGAAAATAAATGACTGAAAAACAATTTAATGATTGGCGTTTACAAGGGCTTTGTGATATATATATATCATGAGCATGAACAAAGATGATATATAATTATTAATGTATGTAAAGTGCTTAAATAGTGAAATGATAAGTGAATGTTGGATAAAAACCCTATCCGGACCCTCACCAGAGAGTTTCCATCCATCATGATTTTGGAGAATTAAATTTTTAGTGAGTAAACAGCCCTCACCTTCCAACACTAGGCTCTTTCTGTTGTGCCCTCGGTATCCTCACTAAGCTCTAGATAGACCTCTTCCAGCATTTAAGAAGGGATCTGTCTGCACTTTAGGGTATTGTCTGTCCCCTTTCTAGCCACAAGGGCTGCCCTTATAGTGGCAGCACACCCTATACAGTGTCTGCCCTGCCATTTTCCCATCGTTTCAATCCTCTAACGCTGCGCAACAAGCATAGTAACATTCATTAGAAGGTTACTTTTTATTGGTTTTATTTGTTACTGGATGTAAGACTACTACTACCCCTGTTTGCAGGCATATATATTAGACTATATAAACACTACACTGTAATCTTGGTTTCAAAAGTTAACTATGATGGTTATCTAGTGTTGTAACGCAAGAAGGACTGATTTAAACCTTATTTGCAAATTTATATCAGACTGTATGTAATGGTGTTATCTTGGACATAATCATAGTTTACACTCTGAATATTACGTATGCTTTCTAATAATCTATGGCTGATGGTAAACGATCACTTAAAGATTTTGTTTAAGAACCTATTTGCAAGTATACATACTGATTTGTTTTTCCTAAACTAGACAGTCACATAATTAGTTCAAGTTCATACTATACACTGCTGTATGCACAGAGTGGTGAGTTTGTTTGAAATGATAAAACCAATGTGTGGACTTATGCTTAAATAGTGGATGGTTACTGCTGCCTTCATAGCTGATATATCATTGAATTCACACTGCTTTACCGTTGCGATACTGCAGTACCTTGGGATGCTATATGTTGTACCTGCAAGATGAAACAAAAGTGTTTAAAATATTTTCATATTTTATTTCACATCCACTCAGTTCATTTCTTCCGCTGTGTTATTATCTACACTTGCAAATGACATCTGTATCTATACATTCTACACGTGCATTTGATGCTTTTATCCACTGACATATACCTGTGTATGAGACATCAAGAAGTAACCCGTCTAATAACGTTAGGATAGAAAAATGAGCTAGTTATTTATTTTGTTACGGCATGTCAGAAAAACAGAAAGAAGAAAGAAATTATATATTACTGTCCATGAGTAACCAAATTAGCACATCAGGGCCTCAGGTGTTGAAAGCAGTGACAAAGTGCCTAGAGCATCTCAGAATAAAAGAAAGCTCAAATTTGTTTAAACTTAATAAAGGGGTGTAGCTGGAAGGTAAACCCTAGACAATTTAGCAGAAACAGAAAATATATAAGAAGCAGCACCCTGTACCAGGAGAAGCCACCAAAATCAAGAGTGGAAAGACTAGCCAGCATTTAAGTACTTCAAACATTTAGTCCTTCATATCTATGCCCTTTTTTTCTATGTTTCCATTACTATACTTCCCAAAACATATTCTTAAATTTTTCGCAGGATATAGAAAATTACCTTGTGTGTAAGAAAATCGAGAAGAGCCCGAACAAGCCAAGGTATTGATATTGATCCAAGCAATTTGACTAAAGAAAAAATATGAGGTAAGCCAAAGAACTTGCTGTACAATTGGGAAAAATCTTGATAGGCCATGTTCAAGTCCTGTAAAAAAAGTAAAATACGAAAAGCATGTCTTCAACAGATCTATAAAATAGAATAAAATGTTCTGAATAGATTTATAGTCATAAAATGATCAAAAATACTTTAAAGCAGAGCCAAATCTCCATTTCTAGCTTGTCCATAAAATCCCTGAAAATCTGACCAACAACTGTTCAAGGCATTACCAAAACAGGATAACTGGGCAATCATGAATTGCAGGATCTAAAGGTGAAGAACCTGGATAGTTTTAACAAGGTAAAAGGATGGCCAGATTGTTATTTGCAAGAAAATCAACCAATTGTTAAGAGTGAACCTTTGATAAGAAGATTTTCAGCATGTTTCTTCTGATTCCATGGCTCAAACAGGAAACATAAAGAATAATTATGGGTTATTTTCACAAGCAGTCTAAAATTTTGAAAGCATGCTAATCCATATGGTGATTTCTACTCTGGTTATTCCAACAGAATAAATGACTTATTGAGCATAATCTATTTTCCATTCAGAGTTAATTTTCGATGACAATAGGTTCTCCTGTTCTAATCTAGCAAAGGATTTAGGGGTAACACCAAATAGGACATTATAGGAGCTAATTAAGAGCGTGTGATTATTTTATTAGCCAATTACAGACACGGAAATGGTCTATTAGACCATGTATACATTTTAACATGCAGGTTGGAAATAATACAATATTCAAGTCTGGAGGGGACTGTGAGAGATTTTGGTTTGCATTCTTTAATGAATACAATACTCAGTTGCTGGGTTCCAAAACTATCTATCAATTATATATCAACAGAAGGCCTTGGTTCAGGAAAAAGTGTTAAACATAGATAGAAGCTTCACATACAAACATTTTAGATAGATATGATAAGATACGATAATTTTATTAATGCCCAGCATATGACCACTGAAGTAGGTCAATAGAACTGCCAAACAGAGACGATGATACAAATCGGGAGCACAAAGACCAGATATGCA